>JAHWFO010002062.1:2158369-2204358 GCA_023313115.1 Rhysida immarginata
TGTGTGTGTGTGTGTGTGTGTGTGTGTGTGTGTGTGTGTGTGTGTGTTCCCTGTCATCAATGGCTTATTAAGTCCTCTCGTCTCTCTTTGTAACTTCAGCAAAAAAAATATAAATCCGCGGACCCATCCCCCTCCAATAAAGCGAATTTTAGAGCAACAACAGCAGAAAAAAAAGAAAGCGACACACACACACACACACCTACACAAAAACACAGACACGAGGATGAGGAGCCACGGCCTTATTATTCATAATAAATGAGCTCAGCGTCAGTCGTTCTTAATTCACCTTAAAATCAACGCTTCCTTCCCCACGTGCTTTAATATTGAATGCAACGTAACATCGCCGCTCGTAGTATCTATCGTAAGCCGCTGGGAAATGGCCTGGTAGCAGCATAAAACTAGTCCACCCGTTTTTCTAATAGAGAAATCACAAATGGATTTTATGAAGTTTATTACTGCTCTCGGTTTTAAAACTCTGTTCATAAACCTTTGCTTCTCTTCCTTTACTAAGGCTTCTCATTAAGCAAACTGTCTAGCGAATTACTGAAGGCTTAAAATCCGGTCGTGTCTCAGCATCCTGGGCTTTTTCTACTCCTTCTCCGTTTATGAGACTGATAACTTTATTGCTGGACATTTTCTAGTACTGTTTAAAAACTAATTATTTATTAAACAAGGGACTAGAGATATTTATTTAATATGGACTGAGATATTTCGGCCTGGGTCCATCTATAGAGTTTAATGCAGAAACGAAATTCCCTTCCATAGATGATCACATGCCGAAACGCCTCGTTCTATATGAAATCAATTTTTTTTACCATGAATACGAAATGAGGCAAAAGTCTGGTAAGAGAGCGTGAAACTTGAAAACTCTTAGATTAATGAAATTAAAAATATTATTATTAAACAGGATGGAGGCTACTTGGTAGTGACATTTTCAAGTTTATCCACGAAAGTGTTGATGCATTTGGGAAATGTATGAAAGATAGAGGCAAAGTTGAAAATGCACCCTTCAATTCCTTTAAATCCAATGTTAAAATCATTGCTTCATTGGGAGAAAATTAAAGAAAAGAATTGCTTGAAATTCGTAAGGTACTTCAAGTCATTTGCAGAGAAGCCAGGCTGTGGTTGAATCAATACTACAATATGCTGGAAAAAATCACAACAAATTAATACCAATCTGACAGTAGAACACAGGAACTCACAAGAACATTATGTTTGAATAAGTCAGTAAACTTATTAGTAGAAAGTTTCAGATAAACGGACTAAATCACTAAATAAAATTGTGGGAGGAGAGTTATTAATTTTTTTCTTTATGACACAATGCAAATAATGCAAATGAGCCGTATGCAAAACTCCAGTGCGTTAAGAGTAGTGCGTAGCGGACTGAGAGTATCAATCGAGCTTTTTAAGGTAGTTCAAGCGTGTGCGTTAAGGCCCTGCAAGAAATACAAGCCAAAATTCACCCTAAATTACAACTTTCTAGAGTAACAACAAAATAACACGTAAAGCCGCTTTGTTCCACTGCGATTACTATCAATTCCGAAATGCATCATGCTCGCAAGCACAGTTTTATCACGCAAAGTCGCTAAACTTGATCAAGAAGTTGAAGCGTTTCAGGATTCAAATCCACTGATATCGCCGGAGACCGCATACACCCTGGCAAGAGAGCAAGAGTTGGTGGATCAAACGTCACTCTTAAAGAATAACAGCCAATTCCGTACAATCACATATTAAATGCTGTTCGCAACGAGACCTCAGAAGGGAGACTACTTTTCTTGAAAGGTCCTGGAAAGACCGGTAAATCATTTTGATGGAAAAAGTGTTGGATACTGTTCGACTGGAAGGCAAGATTGCTCTGACAACGGCAACGAGAGGAATTGTAGCACTTCAATTAATGGGCGGGCGAAGGCACATTCTATGTTCAAGCTGGGCCTGGATCTAAATGTGACTTCAACCTATAATATCCCCATTCAATCGCAACATGCAGAGTTGCTATGCAAAGGCAGCATCTTGGACATGAGAGTTACTACAGAGGTCGAGTCAAAAGTAGTGGCCAACTCGGGAGGGGGGAGGGGGTTAGAGTTTGACGAAATCTGGGCGAAGACCATTTACCACAAGGATATATCGCAGTTTATTAAAAAAAAAAAAAAAGTGGGAAGAAACGTCAGTACGAATTTGAATGCCATAGGCATTGTGCCACGTGCGTCAGCCAATGTAAAAAGATGGCAGAAAAATTGGTGATACGTGGGCTCCGTCTTCATTATTGGAAAAAGCGGCGGGCACAACACCTTTGTAAATAAAAATTATAAAGAAGAAAAAAATAGGATAATAAAAATAAAAAATAACGTTACTGTGATGAATACATGTTATAATAATGCAAATATGCGATATATGTTTCTGAAATAAATAAATATAACAACAAATTTACATAATAATGTACATAGAAAAAATAGTTGCCTATTTAAATTATCTGAAAACGGCTACAGAGATTGAAATTATTCATTTGTTGATCCCCCCCTCCTTATTGAGCCGCGATTGGTGGATCCTAACCATCTCTGTTAATAAAAGGCATATATTTCCCCCACCTTATTATCAAGTCTTGCCGAACAGAGAAAGTATGGCTAAAGCAAGACAAAGAGCAACACTTGAATAACGTGCAGAAAGATAAAAACATTCGACAAGAAGCTTTTAGAGCAAACGAAGCAATTGAAGATATACAAGCGCGTCAACTCCAGTTCGGCTTGCATTTGCTATGACCATCAACACAGCGCAAGGAGAGTCATTAAAAGAAGCAGGAGTCAATTTTGGAGAATCCATACTTTTCACATGAACAACTGTATGTAACATGCTCACGCGTTGGATCTCCAGACAACTTTTTCATCTATGTTCCTGGCGGATCAACCAAAAATGTCGTCTACAAAAGAGTCTTGGAAGAGAATTAACTGCATATTAGCGTTTGACAATGCATTCTCATCAATAGAATTACCTTCAAGAGAATCAACACTCAATAACTTTTCACTCTCTGAGAACCAGCGGCAACATCAGCACCCGAGTCATCAAAATGAGTGTCAACCAAAATCTACGAACTGAAGTCATCAAGGAACAACATCGAACTTTTCCATCAAAAACGCCGAGTATACATCTCATAAAAATTAATAGTAAAAATTACATCATCCAATTTAAATATTTAATTTCTTTCATTAATTCCAATTTCCCAAATGGAACTAACTAAATCTATACAGGGTGTTCGGAAAATGTAGGATAATAATTACATAGTAATCTAGGCAAAAAGTTCCTTATCGAAAATGTCTAAAACTCAAAATTTAGTGTCTAAAAAAACGGTGTCAAAACGTCCTTTCTGAATTTTCTGCACCAGCACTTCACATGGATGAAGAAAAAATGGATGGGACACTCCTATGCGTCGAGCGTGAGTTTTTTTCAGTGGCGCTCTCTGGCGATTTGCGTAGTACTAAACCAAAACTGTCTGGGAAATAAAAAAAATAGTTTCAGTTGCTGCTTTTGCATAGTACTAAACCGAAACTTCACCACCATCGTTTCGATTTAAAAAACCGTAACTTAAAAAAGAAATTTATATATATTAAGTGGCTTTTTAAGATAAAAGTGTGCTTAGAAAGTTTTTTTATATTTTTTATTTTATTGTTTTTAGTCTATTTTTAATTTTATTTTAAGCAGACGATTATATTTAGTACTATGCAAAGCTCCAGATGTCGCCCCAAAATCAAACTCACTGAGGAAGGCAATGGAGTGTCCCATCCATCTTTTCTTCATCCATGACTTCACATAATCATGGTCTTTTAATCCTCTGGTCTGTGCACTCGCGCAAATTCCATTGTTGGAGTCAACAATTGGACTGCTGTATTAACTGAAGAGTCGATGTTTGCCCCCTCTATTGCTTGAATTTGGTTACAGTCCAAACTTAACAATGTATTTTAACGATCGTGCAACCTAACAAAACTGTCAGCTAATGTAAGTGCTTGTTGCTGAATACGTAATGCATTGTTAAGGTTAGAATACATTGTTAAGTTTAGGCTGCAGCCAAATCCAAGCAATAGAGGGGGCAAAAATCGACTCTTCGGTTAATACAGCAGTCCAATTGTTGACTCCAACAACGGAATTTGCGCGAGTGCACAGACCAGAGGATTAAAAGACCATGACATAATGAACTGCGCTATGGCACGAGAAAACTGCGGCAATTGTTGAGATTATATGACGTTTTCCGCCAGCTTCGCGGAAACTTCGCGTGACGTTTAGACCCTTAAAATTTGAGTTTTGAACATTTTGCATAAGGAACTTTAAGTTTGTTATCATCCAAAGGACCACGCTAGGCACTTAATATCCTACATTTTCCGACCACCCTGTATTAATAAGTTAACCTGTCTGTTCTGTGTATGTGTATATTGCGAAACCAAAATGTCTACAGCCGCGAAACCAAACTTTTTTTCATGCAACAATATTTTTAAAAATTTATATAATACCTATAACAACATGACAAGCCAACAATATCCAACAATCCACTCTTACACTGAACATTATTAAAATAAAAAAAAATAACAAGAGGGAAAAAAACGATTTTGAAAGATTACACGCTTTTTGTTTTGTTTTCTTATTATAATATCTCTTCAAGCCAGCGTCAACAGATAGTAAAATTAATAAAGCCTAATTTTGCAACAATAAACAACGTATATATTTAACCCTCGTCATAACGAATAGTTTGTTGTGACAATTGGACAATTCGTAGTAATGATTTAGTACCATTAGAACACGAACCAGTGAACCAATTTGAAAATTTTTTTTAACATGCATGGTTATCGGTCCTGCGCATGTGTATCAAGTTTCAGCTCTGTAGCTTCTCGGGAAATTGGTTTTAATATTGATTACAAGATTTGACCCGGACACACAAATGCAAGTTAAATAAAAGCGTATAATAAAAAGCAAAGCGCAAAGACAATCATTAAAAGTAGACGAGTCGTGTTTTTCACATGTAGCATACTCACGCGTTGCTTCTCCAGAATACATTTTCATCTATGCTCCTGCTCAATGTTGTCCACAAAAAGTCTGCGAAGATAACCCTGCATATTAGCTTTTAACAGTATATCGGTAGTTTTTTAGATTTTTTTGAAAATTACGTCAGAAAGACGACTTCTGTTTGAATCGATGCACCGCTTTTAGAAATTTTATAGAATAAATGGCATATTTCGGTCTATCAAATGGTGTTGGTGTTTATTTTTTTTGGTTTACTTATCATTTTTAAAACCGATTGAAATGGATCAGCCGGCTGGCGCCACCTTGTATATGCATTTAGGGTTTGTTTTCAAAGAAGAAATCGTTTTGGAATACAGGGTTACTCAAAAAGATGGAGTAGATTTCAAATATATTTCAGTTTGCAAAGTGTGAACCATCTATACCACTCGTGAATTTGTTCTGTTGTACCGAGGCGGAATTTACAATTCGCAGATGAACGATGGATTCACACTTGGCAAACTGCAGCAGCACACAATAACGACGACTTCTGTGGCGTCGCCATCCTCCTATTAACAAGGGGTAAACCTTAACAAGGAACAGCCTTCCTATGAGGCATAAAGTGGAACATCTAAGTGAGCTTTTTGAACTTTATTCTATTGCAAATGATGTGGTTTCTGTCTTTTACGCTTTCTTTGAAATAAATAGTTGAAATTATCTGCTCAATCCTTTTTGAATAATCCTACACTATGAAATACAACGCAGAATCGTTGCCTAAATAACGACTGAGTGAAAGGTATGTGGGATGAGCTTGTGTATGTGTGTGCGGGAAAGACCGAGCCATTGAAAGTGTAGTGACTGAGTAATTTATATTGCGGTCATCTTTCTTCTCTTGTTTTGTTGGAACATTGTATTTTAATTAAAAGGCATGCTGTAATTCTGTTACCGACTTAAATTTTTTATAACTGCAAGGGTACATATTTAAAAATTTGCTTTTCCGCAAATGACGGCCAAGGCACAGTGTTTGTTATCATTGTTTTTATGAAAAATCTAAAGAGTATACAGAATGAGAGAAACGGAAAAGTATACGCAACACATTCATATTCTTTTAGACTGTTTGGATGGTTGAAAGAAAGAAAAAATGTTATGGTTTTATCGCTTCGAATGACATCATGCTGCGCTAGAGCATTATGATGATGATGATGATGATGGCGGCGGCGATCGTTATGAGAGGAGACGAAGTGAGCGAACGAGCGAGCGCCACGAAGAGAAAGTAGGCTCGCAGTGATGACCGCCCACGCACTCCTCCTCTCCCACAATTGGTCAGCCCCACCAGCAATGAGGCAATATTTTTGTTCAGTCATTTTGTGTGTCTGAGTGCAGTCCTTCGTCGTCCGTCTCTCTCAGGTGGACGTCGTAACAAGATCCTGTTTTTCCCCGACTCTTCGGCTGCTCTACTTTGTCTCAGTAACGTGACGACGTCGCTTGAAAACTTTTCATAGGCTGCTGCTGAAATATTGTCAAGGTACACGTTTTTAGTCACATGACCCCTAACTACAGTTCACGACAGGCCAAGGCACTCAAAAATCGTCTGACCATCGGGATCCGAGCAACAATTCATCCTTCATTGTTTCCAACAAACAAAAGAGACTGATTGTTAAAATCCAAGATGGAGCCAATGAAGGATGGATTGTTGCTCGGACCCCGATGGTCAGGTGACTTTTGAGTGCCTGTTTCTCGTTGGCCTCGGTTCACGACAAAACCAACTAGAAAGACAGGCCGGGGCACTAAAAAGTCACATGATCAACGTAGATCGAGCAACAATCCAATCTTCATTGTTTCTAACAAACGAAAAAACGCTGATTGTTGAAATCAAAGATGGAAACAATGAAGAGTGGATTGTTGCTCGATCTACTTTGGTCATGTGACTTTTTAGTGCCCCGGCCTGTCTTTCTCGTTCACGAGTAATGACGTCAGTCGTTCATGGAGTTTCTAACCAACACAGCTTCGAAATACCAACTCCCGTGGACGTTTTGGGGGAGATCGTTGTTTTCACTTTTACGCACATTCTGAATCGATACCACCGATTTCTGCTCATGTCCTGGTTTTGGACTTGATCAATACAAATTACCGATTGTTTTGACCGTACAGACATCGAACTGCTTTATTCAGAGGCCACCATACCCGTCCAAATCGTACTTAAAGAATTAAATGGAAAAAAGTGTTGGCAGACGAAGCGGAAAATGGAAAAAAGTGTTCTCGAGATCTTCAACTTTGAAAACATATAAGTTGAGCCCAAGGAAATCCTTTATCGTTGTTGCTGTTGTTGTTGTTATGGCGCACATTGTAGCGGAAAGACTTGGATTGTGTTGTTCACGAACGACGACGAGATTGGACGCACACACGATTGAGCGTTGTTGTTGTTTTTTTACAGAAGCGCCACGGAGGAGGATTAAAGACTGTCGACTGAATTCGATATATAAAAAGTGAAGGAAAAATTCGTTACGCCATCCGCTGCTTACACGAACATGCTTAGAAATATGGACAGAGGCAGTGCTGCCATCATGGGCTAACACGACAGCAGAAGATGAAATGCTGAAGAACACTGACCTTATGTAGGTTCTACTCTGGCGTCCCCGCTGGCTATGGATTGAAATGGACTGAAACACCGAACACTGTTTCACTTAAAAAGTTCTGAGTACACCTTTCTTTTCGACTTCCGCGCAGAGAATATCTTGTCTTGGGGTGAAGTCTGCTCTGTTAAAGTAAACGATCTGCTCAAAAGTTAACCGCGACTACAAGTGATTAGGCCTTCTTGGCTTGGCTACTTTACTGACGTCATCTCGGCTTTCTTCTAATAAAAGGGTGTAGGGTACTTCTTTCTGGACGTACAATCGTACTTATTGATTCGAAGTAAAGAAGTCAGGAACGAAGTCGGCGATTTGATGGGAAAACACAACTTCGGGAGAAAGCTCAAACCATGCACAATGCACGTTCATCATTTCTTTTCTTCTTTTCCTGCCCGTTAATGCATTGTATCCCGCTGCCATTGGAAATGTTTGTTGATGTCATGCCGATGCCACGTGGCACCGGATTAGCCAATGACGACGAAGGAGAGCGCTGAGCGAGAGAGTCAAATCGCGAGCGAGACGTCGTTTGTTTACATTAAGCGTTGAGAGGGAGTTGAAATTGGTTTGGAGATAATTTTGCGGAATCACCCATAAGACCTCGAGAGAATTTGAATAATTGATCCCCGGGATTAAGCAACGGGCTTAAGAGTTGACGCATTCGTTTTAGCGCTCGTAGCAGGAAAAGGAGAAGAAGAGGAGAAAAAGAGAACGCGCGTGCGAAACGGAAACAAGTGAAGGTGGGGGGAGGGGGCCTTCGTCCTTTAACACCCAAGAGGAACGTCCGCGTGCTTCTTTGCCTGGCATTTTAAGACCTACCCCCTCCCTCCTAGCAGCGCTTTTCAGTAACAGCCAAGGACGTGTTCGAGTGAATCGGAAGCGGGATAAAAGGGGTTTGTGTTTTGGAAGGGTCAGGGAACGATTGGTTTTCTTCTTTTTTTTTTTTTTTTTATTTGCCGCCGTTGCTGGACTTGTTCAGCGGAAATTGCTGGTCTTTTCGATCGATCGACCGCGTGTTGCTGCTCATGATGAGCTCCATTGAATGGTCGCGGGAAGAGCACTGTTTGCAACAATGAAGACGCACCGGTAACGACTAATTCAATACGTACCTGATTGGTCGGCGATACAGGAAGAGAGAGAGAGAGAGGAGGGGGGAAAAGGAGAGGCGAAGGATGACCAGGAGCAGATAACCTTTAAAAAAGAAGTAAAAAAAAAAAAGCACTTCAAAGTGAACGCCAAACGCGCATGCGTCTCTTCGATCCTTTATTCCTCTCGTCCAAAGGTGGTTGACATCTCGTAAGACAAAACAAGAGAAGGAATACTGCAGGGCTCTCCAACTTGTACGGTATTTAGTGCCGCCAACAGGGCTGGTATTTTTAAATTACCATTGTATTTTAATATCAAGTTTTTTTTGATGGCAACTTTCTGTTTAGATCTTATTCACAAACCGACCAACTCAAAGTTACTCAGTCTGTTCAAAATTATATCCAATGACTTAAAACATGGTGTCAAAACCATGGTTTGATATTTAAGAAATTAAAAATTCGTATCGATTACTATGGACTGAACTCCGCATTTAAATGACCAGAGTACAAAACCGCATAGAATAATCTGATACGTACTGCACCGTCTATTTCAAAATACTGTTCCACTATAAAGCCTTGTACTTCTGTTGATCTATTATCCCTAAATAAAATCATCCTTTTGGGCTTTCGTGGATATAACACATCCTAGTCACTTTGTTTTTCACTAGTTAGCAAATTCACCCAAAACTAAACATAAAATTATTCCTTCAATAAATAAGAATTATTAGTAACTTTACGAGCTGATTTTTTCCGTGCAATGTAATTGACGAATGGAATCAAATACCATCTTTAACAAAATCCATCATTCTGACATGCACTAAACCCAATTGCTGCAATCATATAAGCTGCTTCATCAACACGTGATTCAGCTACAATCCAATTCTTCAGAGTTATGACAAATATCCAATTAGGATGCAAAATAACAATTTTTTGGGACAAAGAACAATATTTTTTCAAAGGTTAAGGATTCTAGAGCTTACTCTGATAAAGAAAAACAAATAGGTCCATTTACGTGATGGCAATAGTATCATTGTGACTATGCAGTTATTTGTGAAAAATATTTTCAATTTATTAAGCAGGCATCCTAGGATATGTGAAATGAGAAAATTTTACAGCCAGTAAAGAGGTTTAGATCCATTTTGTAGGATTCGATGAGTTTTCTTTCTAACTTGAACTTAAGAATCAGATGATGCTGCTTCACGTCTTAAACAAAGAAAGAATCCTAGACCTGATGGTGTTCATTCTATTGTCATTAAAGATTGTCTGCCTGTCCTGCCTCCTCATCTGGTGTATACATAATTTTAATTTGCGTTGAAGACTTCCTGTTTTCCAGATATTTGGAAGAGAACTTATTTGAATCCGGTTATTAAGAAGGGAAATAAGTCGGTTGTGCTTGGGCAAGCTTTTTGAATATCCTACAGGGTCATTCAAAATAATGTCCGGCATTTCAAAATTTTACTATGCATTTATTTTATAACACAAACTAACCAGACCGGGTTTAAAATGCAGGAAAACTCAAATATTTTTAACCTTCCCGCAATTGGAGGCTGTGGTGGCGCTAGTGTCGCGATAAAAGTAAAGATAACCAGATAACGCAATTTTGCGTCTTGGAGTATGCAAAAACAAATTTTAGTCCAGCGGGCATTTCGTAGTCAATTGCATAAAGATTGCCCCACTGATAAAAGCATCCGTAAGTGTTTTTGTAAACGCAAAAGTACGGGACTAAGTGCTGAAAGGAGTTTGGGATGAGATTGACTGTCGTCTTGACATTGTCCGGGTGACTCGAAGGAGTCACATAGAACATTTGTAATGCTACAATCAATAAATATTTGAGTTTTCCTGCATTTTAAACCCGGTCTGGTTAGTTTGTTATAAAATAAATGCATAGTAAAATTTTGAAATGCCGGACGTCGTAGTAGGAATAATAATTTATTCTATTTTTCTGTTAGGGACTCCTATCCAAAACTTTTTTTTAGGGAATTGGACTTTTTTAATCCCTCTGGGGTTGAATATTTAAGTTTTATGCTTGTGTCTTTTGTTTATTTTTGTTTGTTTGGTCGGCATGCCCTTTGTTGGAGTTTTTTTCTCTGTTGGGTATGCCGAATTTTGTAATAAATAAATAAATTATATTGTTCTAGAGGTTTTATTTGAATTCATTAAAAACTGGCACATTTCATTTTTCCGAAACTGAAAAAAGTTGAAATTTGTAGAACAGTATTATTATGATGCAGAAGGAAGGAACGAGCGAGTCGAGATGAAAACCGTGTGGTGCGTGTGTTCCTTATGTCGTGGTCGACTTCTTTGTTTGGTGTCGTGACGAACTTGAAACTGCGATTTAACTCAATTCATTGCAACTTTTGCCTTTTGAACGTGTTTTGTGCGTTTTTGTGGTTTTGATTCAACTTTTGGCTTTAAAACCGTAAAAAGAGACGACAGAAAGAGATAAGTAAATAAAAGAAGTCAAGCAAATCTTTTGATATTCCCCACCTCCACACTTTCCTTCCTTCCATCTTTTTTCTTCTCTTCTCGTCGTTTTATTCTGCACTTAGGCCTATTGTCTCGTCGACGAAGGCATAACTCTCCACCATTCGTTATAAATACGGCGACCTTTCGTAAACGAGTCTCTCGTTTTTATAGGTAACTGGCGGTTTACAGCCACGCGCTTGGTTGCCTTCCCACGGAAACGATCGCCTTTTACGGGGAAGGAGGGAAATGATTATTTGCGAGACGAGAAAACGAACCCTTCCTTCTTGTTTGTTGGCTCGCTATAAAACCAACCCAAAATCGTTAGCCGGAGGAAAAAGACGTCCAAAGGAGAGGGAACCTGAAAGGGTTGATGGAGGGAACCCTTTTTTGGTTGAGTCTCACTTTCTTTCTGCGGTGGACAGTCTCCAGAGTCTAAAAGCGTTGCTCATCTGGAGATTTCACTAGCGATCAATCGAAAGACTACAAGCATTGTCCTTTTTTATGTTGCATGGCTTATACCTGAAATAAAATATTACTAATGATCTACCTCAAACGGATAGAAATACAATCATCAATAGTACAAAAGGTACTGAGCAATTTTAATTCGTAACATGACGACGAAGTTATCACACGAAGGTTGGTTACAGGCAGCACTGGATCTATACATTTATTTATTTATTTATTTATTTATTTATTTATTTGAAGGAAATACAGAAGATATCCACCTAGGTCCGGTATGGCCATTGGCCGACAAGTTAGGTCCCTGGGTGGAAGCAATCTAATAGGTAGTTATTAAATTGAGAACAATTGCAAAATTGGTGGGATATTAATAGGTGAATTTAGTTAGAAGAGTCTTCAGTTTGGATTTAAAGGTAGATATGGAAGGGGTAGTGCGTAATTCGGGGGAAAAAGTATTCCATAGCCTGTATCCGGAGATGGAGATACTGTTCTGTTGATAAATGTAATTTATTGCTAACTTGGGTAGGAAATCTTTGTTACGTAAGTTATAAGAGTGGAGAGGGGAAGAATTATAAAAGTTAGGAGGGAGGATTACTGAAAACTTATTATTTAAGACTTTATATATGAAGAGAGCTAAGTGAAATGAGTATAAATGGGAAATGGGTAATATTCCTACAGAAGGAAACAGATGGGAGACATGGTCGGATTTATTTAAGTTTAGGTAGATTCTTACGAACCATTTTTGTAAACGATGTAATCGTAATAGATTTGATTTGGTGGTACGACCCCAGAATTGTATTCCATATATAAGTGAAGATTGTATTAGTGTGTAATATAGGAGAAGTAAGATCTTTTTTGGGAGGAAGTGGAGGCGGGAAAACATGCCTCAACGTTGATTTAATGAGGATGAGAGGATATTTATATGGGAATCCCATGAAAGGTTGTGTGAGAGATTGATGCCTAGAAATTTAACATTTTTAGAAGGTTTAAGGGGCAGATTATTGTAAATTAGAGAGAAGTTCAGAAGATCTAATTTTTTGTTACGTTGATGAAAAATGATGTAAGTAGATTTCTCGATATTTAAATGTAAGCTATTTAATTTGTTCCAGTTTGATAGGTTGCTGAGTATATGGTTAATTGTGTGTTGGATTAGTGATAGAGATGAGTCAGCAAATAATAGAGTAGCGTCATCGGCGTATAGAATAGTAGTGAGACGAGTTAGAGCTAAAGGTAAATCATTTATGAACATGTTGAAGAGCAGTAGTGATAAGACTGAACCTTGAGGGACACCGGTATTTCGGGTTAAAATGGAAGAAGAGATATTGGATAGAGTGAGTGAGTATTGTCTGTCTTTTAAAAAACTTGCAATCCACTGAAACGGTAAACCACGAATGTTGAAAAAATGAGTAAGTTTAAATAGGAGGAGATTATGGGGGATAGAATCGAAAGCTTTTGAGAAATCAAGGAACAGCCCCACGACGATTTTGCTAGTTGTCATGTTGGTGATTACGTATTCCACGAGTTCATAACAAGCTGTTGTAGTGTTACGTTTGGGGGTAAAGCCGTGTTGCGAGGAGGAGAGCAAATTATTAGTATGTACGTAAGAGGATAATCGGGAGTTGAAGAGTTTTTCAAAAATTTTGGCATACCAGGGCTAAATGGAAATTGGTCGGTAGTTGGTGAAGTCGGTGTGAATGCCTTTTTTATGGAATGGCAGAACTTTAGCGAAGCGGAGACAGTCTGGATAGATGCCTTGAGAAATAGAAATGTTGAAAAGTAAGGAGAGGGGGGTTGAGAACCCAGTGCAAGCCGAGATTAGGATTATAGAGCAAAGACCTAGGGAATCAGGGTGATAGGATGTATTAAAAGAATTTATAATTGAAGCGAATTCTTCTTTTACCGTGGGAGGAACGAAAAAAGCGCTGTGATTTGGAGGCTTAATTGTCGTGTAATCGAGGCGGGGTGACGAAGTAGTAGGTGTTTTAGGTAACAGGGTTTCTAGGAAAGTTGCAAGAAGAGGAGGATCTATGGAGTTTGAGTTTGGGAAAGGTAGTATAGGGGGAGAATTTCCATAAAGTACCTTATGTATCGATCTCCATTTGGATTTGTTGTTGGTAACCCTATTGAAGAACTGGTTAAAGTAGATCTTCTTCGCTTCATAGATTTTTTTGCGAACGTAGTTGGAGAAAGTTCTAAAAGCATGATTGGAACTAGAGTTCGGGGAATGTCTAAATTTACGATATAATGAATTTTTGTGATTAATTAGAGAGAGAATGGAACTACTAATCCATGGCTTAGAAATCTTGGTTTTGGGTTTAGAAGTGGGAGGACGTGGGGGAAAATATCTATTTATTCCAAGACTGACGTGAGCTAAAAAGGAATCAAATAATGTATTAATATCTGTATTGTGGTTTAAAATAGATGGCCAGTCGGTTTGTTCGAGGAAAGAGTTAAATATATGGCATCTTTTGGGAGTTATGGTCAGGGAATTTTGAGAGAAGGAAGTTGTGAAGGAGGGACTGGAGAAAGCTTGTAAAGTAAAGATTGGAAGGTGGTCTGAAATGTGGCAATCTATTGAGCCACTACTGATATTGTCTAGAGGTGATGAGAAGTATTGGTCGATAATAGAAAAGGATTTAAAAGAATTTGCGAAATGGGTCGGGGAGGAAATTAAGGGCGAGAGTCCAATCCGGGATGTTAGGTCAGTTAAGAAACTTGTATTTTGAGAGGTTTTAGAAAAGTCAAGGTTTGAAATCTCCTGAAATTGTAATTTTTTTATTAGAGCAGCTTATATCTAAGAGCATAGATGAGAAGTGAGAAAAGAAGAGAGGAACGGATCCTGAAGGAGGGCGATAAAGAGAAATGAAAAAGAATTTGTTATTGATTAAGAGAGTTAAGATTTCAAAATCAGGAGTGCATGTAGAGTAAGAAGGCATGGTATTGTAATGTGAAGAATTCCGGATATAGATGACTAGACCTCCACCTTTTTTAGAGGGGCGGTGTAAAGCTTTGAAAGAGTAATTGGACAGAGGTGGGATGTCAAGTGGCGATTTGGACCATGTCTCAGTCAGTATCATAAGATGGGGTGGATATTGGAAGAGGGTTAAGGTGGCAAAGAGAGTAGCAGAGTTAGCAGGAACACTGCGTATGTTTAGACTGAAGATAAATAGTGGCGGGGGGGGGGGTTGAACTGTAAAGGTTTTTCATGAGATTGTTTAAATCCGAGGCTGTGATTGGGGGAATTAGAGAAGGCATTGGGTTATTGAAGAGTGAGGTAGGCTGTTATAGGAGGTAAGGTTGAAGGGTAGGGGAAAATAATAAAAGCTTATATATAACTGAAGTTACATAGCATAAAACATCAACTTGCGGCAAAGCAATTAATAGAGAAAAGTGAAGTAAAATTATGACTAAAATAGATTGAGAAAAAAATAGTATTTAAATACAGAATAACTGTAAAAAACAAATTAGAAATCGTTGATGTTGCGGATGTTGAAAAATTTGCCTTAAAAAGTATCCTGCCGCCGAAAGACCACACGTTCCTTGGGCCTAGCTTTATTTTAGCTGCACATAAAAGACGGTACCGAGATGGAGTTAGGTCATCAGCAACGTAGACCGTGAAATCAGCAATACGATACCCTCGAAACTTCTTGCGACTTTTTATTATGACATCTTTATATTGCGATGATGAGAATTGGAGAAGAATAGACCAGATTTTGGTGTCGGAATGGGGCCCGATTAAGCAAACTAAGCACGTGCTTAGGGCCCAGTTAGACTACGCATGTGAATAGGGGCCCCCGAATCTTCAGAAAAACAGGATTTATACTGAGGAAAGTGTGCAGTGCTTAGGGCCCCCAAAGATACTAATACGGCCCTGGTTACAGGTCATTTTGGTGAATTCGGAGCAAACGGCATTTTATTCCATAGTTGAAGGAAGGTTATTGGGTAACCTTAAGCTAAAACAAGCAGATATCATATTTGGTGGCTGGAATTTGTACAGTCAAGTGGAACTTAGGAAGTGTCTCTCAACCTATCTGCCCTTAGACTAATTTACTATGTCGAAAATAATTTATATATATAAGGTCTTGTATTGAATTAATAAATATAGTTCATAAAGCAATATTATATATTTATTTTAAAAGCCTGGCCTGACGCACGTTTCGATTTGAGATTGTTTAAATAAATACAATCCATGAACTTCATTTATTGCTTTATTAATTTATTATAGCCTGTAATGTTCAAGCTCCGTGTTTGTCTTCCCAAAAATGGGCGCATAGCTTTCGATTTATCCTCTTCAATTTTAAACGCGTTTTACAACGTTACGTGCCAACTCTTTGAGCCGCGCTCACGTGCTTTATTTTCATTGCAGTTGTTCCCTTCCCAGTGACACAACACGACGGACAATCTCCAGTCAAAGTTACATAAAATAAAACAAAAATCTCAGTTGTATACAGATGTTTTGATCAATATGTGATTTGGGAACTTCCTTATTACAGCGGAATTTCCTCTTCTCTCTCTCTCCAGTTGCGCAGGACAGATTGGCTGCATGTGGGTGTTTGTCACCTGTATCAGAGTGAGTTCTCATTGGCTATGATATGCTTCACTACATTGGAGAGCACGAAAGCCGAGGACAAATCTCAGTTTTTTCTTGGCTCAACATCGTGCATTCTATCCTTGTCTGCAACACGAAGAACAAATTGCCTTTATTGGCGTGCTTATCGCGAGCATTCGGCAGATGGGGGTGAGAGATAAGGCAAATATTTAAGATAAACCTTACAGTGGCTATTATACAAGCCATAACCAGTGATGTTAGAATGAATTCCCAATCAACAATGAACGAACGATTCATAACAGTCTCGTCTTGTATTTTATTCGAGATTTTCTCGAGCCTCAATAAGTCTAAAAAAAAATAAAAGGTTAATAATTGCAATACACAGAATACATCATTTCAAACTATAAACTTTGTCTATTTCTCAAGATAATCTCCATTCCTTTGGACACATTTTTCCCACCGTTGTAGAAGTTTGAAAATCCCTTGACGGTAGAAGTCCGTTCCAGCTTGCCGAAGGCACTGACGCACTGCTCTCTTCACGTCCTCGTTTGTCGCATAGCGGTGGCCTCTCACCTGCCCCTTCACAAATAGGTCCTTCACAACCAGGGGCAGATGAGAGGCCAGCGCTATGCGACAGACGAGGAGTTTTATGCTTACTTCTCATGTTTCATGTATTTGCCGGTAGAGGTCGTCTGCGGAGTGTGGTTGAATTGTAACTGATCTTATCAATTATTATATTTACTACTTTATTTAAATTTATTATATTTATATTTATCAGTTATCATATAGATATGGTGTTTTTTGCACTTAAAACACAAATTCTGTATCAGAATCCCAATCCCATTTTCCAAGTATAAAAAACGCTCGTTTTCTATTGGTTGGTTGCTTGCTTTGCGTCCTGCCGCACCAAAATTCAATATTTTCATCTTCTTTCGCGCGGCAACGCAAGTTAACTCGAGTAGCCGCACGAGAACAGCTAGTCAAGACACTATACGCGCATAACCTCGCGAAGTTGCTTTCTAATGCTTCGCTTCGTGTCGCATTCAGTGTATCACGGCCTTAAGTTTGGAGAGTAGCCTTCCTGACGGATATGATGTATATTGTTATCACGTGCTACACACAACCACCTTCAAAGTAAGCTTACTCCGCTTCTGCAACTATGCACTTCTGCTGAACACATACCTGGAAACCTTTGGAGGGGATGGTCTTCAGGGCGGCTGTCACTGCTTCCTCAACCTCAGATGCACTCTTGAAATGGCATCCTTTGAGTTCGTTTTTCAGACAGGAGAACACGTAAAAGTGTCTCATGGGGCGAGATCAGGTAAGTAGGGCCAGCGCACCCTACACGATGAACGACCGATGGTAGGAGGCATTGTCATTTACAGTAACCAATACTTGCTTTTCCAGAGTTCTGAGCGTTTCCGGCCAAAGGCCATTTATCAACAGGATAATACAGGGCCCCAAACCGGCACTCATTTCCGTGCTCAAGAAGGTCCTTAGTTGATTGATGACTCCAATATGCATTGATGATATAACTACATGTATAACCACCAATGTGTAAGAATAATCTAATAAGTTTTGATTTTATCACTACTTGTATTCAAGAAATGTTTTTGCGCTCATGGTTAATCCGCAAACTTGATAATACGCCCCCGAATAATCGGAAGTTGACTGTATATTAATGTCACTACAAAGGTTTAACTTTGCAAAGAATTGTGACTAAAACCTTTATTGCAACGAAGCGGCAAAGTTTTTCCTTATACAGATTTATCCCATTTTTAATCAGCACGCGTCCAACAAAAAAATATCAGACTAAATTTGTGGGGTATCGGAGTAAAATGGCATAGATGGCACTTTAAACACCAAAGCCACCTTCCTATTTTCAAATGGAAATATCTCATTTTCATTTTTATTGTAGGTTCCTATTCAAAATAAGCCAGATAAATAATTTGATGATCTAAATTTAATAAATTTCAGTTATGGAGGTCTGAAGTTAAAAACTTATCTGGTACGTTATTGTTTGAAATGACGCATTGGGCGAGTACAAAATTGACAAGGAAGAATGATAAAGTGAATAGATAATGTCGCTCGTTTAGGTCAATGTAATCAAGTAATATCTCGTCAAATTGGAAGACTCTCAATCCACCACTTCATTACGCTAATATCTAATCATTATGATAAAAATATCACGGGGAAGAAATTTTTCTGCTGATTCCTTTACTTATATTGCACTCCTTTTTTTTTCTGCTTGGAGTTAAAAGCAAGAGATTATTAATCTTCTGAATGGCTTCTGAGAAATGAACGAAAAATACTTCTATAAAAATTACATTAGACAACCTCAATATCAAAATAGAACAAAATAATAAGATGAAACCGTACAAAAGTTATAATTAAATTAAAAATTTTTGAATTAATTGGCCAAATTTAAAATTAATCAGTTTACAATTTTCCAATTTGAACTGGCAATGAGGCTTGATCCGATGTCTACAATAATAAGTTTAAGTTGAGTTATGCGTTGGTAAACTTAGAAATGATCTAGCTTGAACGAAAATTATTTTTTTTTCTTTTTCATAAATAGTCTGAAGTCGTAACATAAGCGATTAAAGAGGAGGCTTGTTTTGAACGGTTTGTAAGAAACGTCCTTTGGCTTTTCGTTTAAATCCAAACCTTTTTTATCTTTAGAAAATTGCATCTTGAGACTAACATTTTATTGTGGTCTTGTTTGCAAACCGCATTGCCAGAATGATGTTAATTAAAGGCCGAGTTATTCTAGTAGCATGACCATTTTTTTTATTTTTTTTTATTTTTTGATTTTGACTTCAGATTCGAATAGAGCATCAAAAATTAAGTCAAAGTTATAATAGGCACACATGTTGTATCTATAGATACATAGAATAGAATATATTCGGGAACATGACTAAATGGCGTCAGTGTTTGATCAAAATTTTAAGCTTATGATATTATATACATGGTGACCCAAACATATCCAGCATAATTGTTTAGGAACATTGTACGGTTCAAATGGAACAAAAATTGTCCTATAAACAATCCATTTAGTTTCGATCGAGTGTGAGATATCGACATTTGTCTATTTTCTTTTATTTAGAGTCTTCTCCTAGAAAAAACGTAGGTTTACCTATTTATTCTTAAATGTACTCTGCCTGTTTTGCATCCATTCAAGCTTGTAGTCGAGCAATTACAACCGATCAGATTGTTGGTATTAACGTCCTTTTCAAATGCCATGGTCATTTCAGGACGGCGTTATAGGGGCCGCAAATTTTGCCTCGCAAGGGTTCTTTAACGTGCAGCCGGCAACCGTCTACACGGGACCAACGGCTTTACTTCCCTTCCGAAGGAAATACGTGATCTCAGGATTTCCTCCCCTGAAAAATCCTCGTCGTCCTCGGCCGGGGTCGAACCCGCGTCCTCGGGCATCAGAGGCGATCACGCAACCACTGAGCCACCGAGGCCGATCCGACCAGATTGTACCAGTGCATTGGAGCTGGGGGCAATCATTTTGAGGGGCTTCCTCGACATTGATTTGTTACTTTCTTCTTATTCCTTGTATCATTTTAGTTTTGTTTTGTGGTTCAATGTGATGTTCTGTCAGTCAGTATGCAGAATAAAAGTGTCTTATTTATTTGCTTTAACAACTCTACAAGAAAATAGACATACGTTGATATCTCACACACGATCGAAACTAGATGTAATGTTTATAGGACATTTTTGCTCCATTTGAACCATACAATGTTGCTAACCAATTATGCTGGCTAAGTTTTGGGTCACCCTGAATAAATGGTATTTCACATTAGTCCATTTAATGCCTATTCCGGGCAATGAAATGACATTATCGCTATGATTTTCCATCAGATGACCCGGAAACCCATTTCTTTGACCTGGATAGGCATTAAATGGACTAATGTGAAATGTCATATCACAGACCGCCACTTTAACAATGTTCCTGAATAGACATGTGCGCCTAATATAATTTTGACTTGCATTTTGATGCTCTATCCGAATCTGAAGTCAAAATCAAAAAATCGAAAAAATACTGCGACGGAACGACCGACTTGGCGAATACAGTAACGACCTTTTCTCAACTGGCGCATTCTCAACTGGTTTTAGTTTAACTTGCGACAAACAAAGCGTTGCAAGATACTGAAATGTGACAACAACGAAATCCTGGATGTTCGTGGTCGAATAGAACGGGGTTGGACGGATGGCTTAGTTTTGTAAGAATGAATATGTGTCTGAGTATGTGTACACAGAGTTGGGTGGGCAGGGGTTTTGTGGAGTTTGGGGGTGGAGGAGAAACAGATGCGCGCGGGAGGATTTTAATAGATGGCATCCATTTCCAATTACTCGAAGGGATTGTTTTGAAATTTCGTTAGGCTTAAGTGAGTGGTGGGGGAAGCAGGTGCACGTGTCGAAATCTATAAACATTTTCAACTTGATCTCTTGTTTAATTATTCACCAAGAAAATTTCCTCCTCCGATGGCAGTTATGGTCGCGTGAATCACACATTATCCAGGAACTGGGACGCCGGGCGCGTGCGCGATGCCAACAGTCTCTTCAAAGCATCTCCTCCACCCCCCCTCCTCCTCCTCCTCCTCCTCTCTACCATCGACTCGAGGCTCCTTCCCTCCTTCCGATCCCATTCATGTTTTCTCCTCCCCGCACCTCTCACTCCTTTACCCGGAAGGAGGAGGAGGAGGTGAAGGAGTAACAGAAGAAGACCTCGTGTCTTCGTGATACTCTATTTCTCATTGTCGGTTCTTACGCTTCCGTTTTCCAAATGTTCCATTAATTCCTGTGAGCACGCGCCATTGGACATTTTTTTTTATTTATTTTATAATGAATTGGCAATAAAACTGACAAAGTCGCTGATTAATCGAACAACTGAAATCCTCAGTTCGCTTGGAGATGGGAAGGAGAAAAGGGAATTGAGTGATAATTCCCTTTAACAAATGCAATAAACTTCGTTAGTACGAACTTCAGGAAACCATCAAAAAAAAAGTCCGTCTTAACCGAGGTCCGCATTAATCCGAAAATGGGTCAAAAAAACTATCTTTAGAACAAACGCATACAAACGAATACGTAAATTTTATTAACACGACAAATTAGATTTCAAAATAAAGTAAATATAAATTGAAAACTTGAAAATTGAATGATTAAAAAATTAAGAAATTTGAAAGAGTTTACAGCCCCTGTAATAATGTTGATGTTATGGTTGTGATCAGTAAAAATCAGTCACTGCAGTTTGTTTTTCTTACTTTCTTTAACAATAAAATTCTCGACTGTCGTAAGACGTTCTTGGGCGATATCCCTACATGGGTGCTTGCATAGAGAAAATATCTGAATGTTTCGATCGCTGCAGTGGCATCGTTAGTCGATGGAACCCCTGAAGCATCTTTGCTTCCTCGTCACTCTCGTTGAAATTTTCATTATTTTTAGAATTTCGTGACACCAGAATTTTTTTCAATAATGTCTCTGTCACTTGAGCTTCGCAGGTTACATCAGCATTATCAATAACACCATAATGATTGAACGTTATGCTACTTGCTTTACTTTATCTCGATTCTTCCATACTGTATTCACCGTTTGCTTTTGCAATTGATGCCTGTTTTTTTAAATCCAACTTATCTACGAGTATTAGTCTGTTTTAACCAGGGTGTTCTAAGCTCAGCTGGTTGAATATTTGGTCCTTATTAACCGGAGTTCCGTTTTAAGCGAGTCTGCATTATCCGTCAGCTGTCGTATAGAAAAAAAAAATGCTCCGTTTATTCAAATCCTTTTCTAAGTTCTACTATATTATTATTAATTATTATTATTACTTGTTCATTCTCGTTTAGAAAATTAAATTCCTTGTTTATTTGAGTTTATCCACCACCCATCTGCTACGAAATTATTACTTCAATCAGTTTGTGTATTCAAATACTGAGAATAGCTGAAAATTGAATACTATAATGCTTGGAAAAATAATGCCCCTCCCCCTTTCATTTAATACAGCAAACAGGCATTATTTATTTCACTTCTACAAAACAATCAATATTGTTTTTAATATTGCCATGCTTGTTCTAATAACCATGGTATTGTCATCCCTTCAAAGTAAATAATTAACGACATATTGTTGAACCAGATCATTGTTGAGTTAGTAGATTGTTGCTATACATGAAGAGAAGAGCTACAAAATATTTTTAAAATTTTTGAAAACGAAATGTAAAAAGAGACTGAAAATGCAGAAAAATATCACAAATTATAAGGTGACGATAACAACTTAACGATAACAAATCAATAAGGTAGAGTTTTAATTACCGACGCGTTTCGATTTACATCATCTTCACGGGTAAACAGCTACAAAGTTATCTGGATTCAATCGATGGAATTTATAGTACAGATAACTCTACCGATTGTATCCAGATAAATTTGTAACTGTTTACCCGTGAAGATGATGTAAATCGAAACGCGTCGGTAATTAAAACTCTACCTTATTGCTTTGTTACGTTTTTATTCTTAATTCTAGCAATATTGGACAGCATGGATATTAGGAATTAAAATTTTTTAAAAACTTGTAAAATTTTGTGCCTGGATTTGAACTAGCGAGCTCAGATCTATCACTGACAAACTTATAAATGTATAAACGGAAAATTTTATTTTAATTATATTATTGCTGTCAAAATAGTCGTCTGAAGGTCATTGAGTCATAATAGGGACCGTACAGGTGCACTATATTAAATACAAATCCATTTTTTAGGAAACAAAATCTGTGTGTGTATATGTACGTTTTATTTGAGAGAGAGATAGTGAATTGGAGTGTTCCATGTTGTTAGTGTGTGTTTGTGTGTGTGCCGGTTCCCTCTCTTTTCCCTATTAATATCGGCCAGGGGAGAGGCATCAATATTTAATGAGAGCGAAAGGAATTTTTCCCTCTCTCTCTCTCTCTCTCTTATTACGTATTCATGTGAACACCGTCGTCGATCAACGACTTCCTCCATCTTTGTGTTGTCGCTCGTTGAGAGGCGCTCTTTTCATCCTGCGTGTGGGTGGGTGGCGCCGAGGGAAGATTTCCACAACACGATCACGTGACGAGGTTGGAGCCATCGCGCATGCGTTCACGTTGATCCGCGAGGATTTCCCAAACCGAAGTAGCGGGAGGAGGGGGTAGCTGGGAATCGTGGTTAGTTCAGGGGATTCAAAGGGCTGATTGTGTTTATTGTGGGCCTTGGCGAAAATGTTTTCCCTTTTCATCCTCTTCGCTGCTCCTTCATTTTACGAAACACCAACCGCCATTGCAACGGCTGCAGCCAACCACCGGGAGGATGGCGGAAAAAAAAACGAGGACATGTTTTACCTTCTTTTATGTCTACTCTTTTTTAAAATTGTCACTACTTGCGAACAAATATTTTTTTCTTCCTTTTTTCTTATGATTAATTAAGGATCGGGGTTGCGGACGACCTTTAAACTTGACATCGCATTGCCTCTCTTTCCGCATTAAAATGAGGGCGTCTCCACTGTTTCGTTGGTCTTTCTCATCCGCGTGGCTCTCTGTCGCCGAACGTTGTTTCATGAGCAAAAAGAGCGTTCCCTAGATTAATGGTGCTCAACCAACACGAGCAACTGCAAATTAATCTTGTTAGGTCGTACATTTGCTGTGCCGTTTACGTCGACTGTCTGAAATGGCTTTTTGGCAAGAAAGAAATGTCCGCAGAGCAGGGATAAAAAGGGCTTCGAGAGGGAGTTTTTAAAGAGACACCCTGCCAATTCCCGGACTCCTCTTCTACAAGCATACTCATGGCGTTATTATTTCTTACTACAGTAGTTCTCGCTTCACTTATAGTCTGAGAAATATTACCCAACGAGAAATATCACCCAGCGGCTGCCAACTCTAAATTCAATACGAAACAGATGCAGAACATAACGCTGAAATAATTGATCCTGGTCAATAACTATTTTGCAATTTGCAAACGTGTTGCTACTAAATACAAAAAGAAATCAGAAGCAATGGCAAGATAAAGAAGCAAAAACCACTAACACCCACATAAAATAGGATTTCCGCCTTCAACAATGAGAAAATACAAAGTGATGGAGGCATTATGAAGTACAAAGTACAAATGAATTATTTATAACCAGTTCAGAAAGCGTATTAGTGCATTGTCAGAACAATAATTTATTTTATAATTTTATAATTTGTTCATAAAATACAATAAAGCCAGCTAACTTAAAACACAATCTGTTCATTTATTCTCAACTTAATTATACAGGGTGACCCAAACTGAACCAATATAATTGTTTAGGAATATTGTATGGTTCAAATGGGACAAAAATGTCGTGTTAAAAATTGCAATTGGACGGACTGGTTGAATGTCAATTATCCGGACAGATGGATCGGCAAAGGTGGTCCAGTGGCTTGGCCTCCTAGGTCACCGGACCTCACCCCATTAGATTTTTTTCTGTGGGGAACACTGGATGAGGAGGTATACAGCAATCCGTCCACCACCAGAGATGAGCTCATTGCATCCATTCAAGCTTGTAGTCGAGCAGCTACCAGCTCAGTTGTCCGAAGATGTAACCAGTGCACTGGAGCTGGGGGCAACCATTTTGAGAGGCTTCCTCGACATTGATTTGTTACTTTCTTCTTCTTCTTCTTCTTCTTCATATTCCTTGTATAATTTTAGTTTTGTTTTATAGTTCAATGTGATGGTCTGTCAGTATGCAGAATAAAAGTGATCTGGACTCTCAAGTGTTTTATTTATTTGCTTTAGCAACTCTACAAGAAAATAAGACAAACGTCGATATCTCACACCATAAGAACCATACAACGTTCCTAAACAATTATACTGGATTAGTTTGAGTCACCTTGTATATACTGTAATTTCAGGTTAACCATATGCCATCTCTGGTTTATCTAATGCCAATTTCTGCCTATTTAGTTTTATTTTAACATCGTTATTGAATTTGCGAAATCGGTCATTCCGTTGCCAATTTCTTTCGCTTTTTTTGATTTTGACTTCAGATTCAGATAGAGCACTAAAAAGTTAAAGTAATAATAAGCACACATGTCCTATCTATTCAGGAAAATGGCTAAAATGGCGGTCAAAGAATCGTCAAAATTTTGAGTTACGATATTGCAGTCGAATCCACATATAACGAACTATCAGTTATAACGAAGTTAATTGAAATCCCCAACAACAGATTCTCTGAAAACGTATATAATATGTATATAAATAATCATTTTATGAACTATTACACAATCTTTGTTTGGATATAACAAAATTTTGGAACATAGAGGACTGTTCTCAGAAAATATGTTTCAATGTGTATTAGAAATAGAAAATGTATTAATGTCAAATGTTATGGCTAAAAAGCAAGCAAACAAAGATTTCGGATTTCTTTAAATCCCAATGCAATTTAATTAATTGCTGTATTGTTTTTGGTTATTACAAAGCATTAAATTTCTAGCATTTTCATATAAAGCGCACAATCGTTTTTCCTTTGTCGAATATAAATGAACAAAAAAAATAATAATTCCTTATATCCGTTTGTAATAGAACAAAATTGCGGACATTTGAAAATTCGTTATAAGTGGGTTCGACTGTACATACGTATGAAATACTTTTCACATTAATCTATCTAATACCTATTCCGGTCACCTGATGAAAACGGAGCATCAACTTGACGAAGAATCAAGGAAAGGAGCCAGTCTACCTACATTTTGAAATGACAATCCTGAGAAAAGTTGCTTGGAATTCCGCTCTTGAAGGATCCTTTCGATCCGATGTCCACACCGGGAGCCTGGAAGGAGAGCCGCTGGTCTCTGCGGTCGCGATTGGCGCTTCCGCTTTAATCGGCTTCGGCGAATTGGAAATCAAAATGATTCAAGTTTGGCTAGGATGTGAAGGAAAGGCAGTGATGCCTTGATAATCGTAGAAAAGGTATTGTTCGAAAGCGAAAGAATAGTTCATCAAAGCCCTGGAACTGGGGCATATTAAAGGAGGTCCCCATGCTGTACAAACCCTAAAGCATCTACTCGAGCATAAAAAATTATCCAGTCGCTGACAATTTTGATATTTCAAGAAGTAGAGTGAAAACAGGTGATACCAAAAGTTGCAAAGGGAACGGTCTAGTTTCTTTTTAGAAAATTTTATAAGTGAAAGCCACGATAAGAATTTTGTCAACATTGTAAGCACTACAGTCAGCGACAAAGTTTAAATTCACGGATTTTTTTCCTAGTTTATTTAAAAATGGCTACTTTTAACAAAACCAAATTAAAAATGTAATTGTATTATGTATAATTACGCTACAAAATGAAGTTTGAAACAGAATTGCAAACTAAATCAATTTTTCTTGACAAAAAATAACTAACAGGGTTCAACAAAAGTTAAGAAACACATTAGAAATTGCTATCTCTATCAGCCATTTGACATCCCATCCTTAGAAACACATTAGAAATTGCTTGATAGCGTCCGTAATTTGCATTTTTCTTTAAATCCAATCGCTGCCCCCCTCCCCAAATCATGGATGATCCTCCACCACACTGCTTTGTGACATCATTTGCTCATTCTTTTTCAAGTCATGAAAATAATAAACCATCCAGAATACATTAGAGTAAACAAAAGGGAAAAAGGGAATTTTTGGTATTTTTATTGAAACATGGAGTAATTATTTAGTAAGTATTTTTATTACAATACAGTAAATACCTGAGCGTAATAAGAGTTACATGTCAGCCATAAATCAGGCCTGCCAAACTCAGAAAATCAAATTATGTGAAAATTCCCTTTTGTTCACATTAATTTGCACACTACTATATATTTGTTCTCATCTGAGAAGATGATTTTTCTCCAATCAGTCTTCCAACTCATCTCTGGTTGCCGTGTAAATTCCTGTCTGCTTCTTTATGGTGCTGGTATCTTTTTTCTCTGCAAAGCTGAAGTAGTGTTTAGATGCCTCTGAATAGTAAGCACACCTGTTGATAAGCCCGCTTCAGTGGCAAATTGGTGGGCTATCCACCAGTGGCAGCTCGTGCATAGACAATGCGGAACTGCAGCACCTCCAGTTTCACTTTCGATATTCGATAACATTTAATATGTCTTTTTTTTAATACAGTAAATGTATATTACGAGGGCCATTTCATAAATAATGCACGAGATGGCCGCACTGCGGATAGGATGATGCAATAACCAAGAAAATTACGTCAGCTGCTGTTGAATACCTGAGAAGATGTACGTGTTTTGTTGAATGCATAGCGAATTTTTGTTCTGGCATAACGACGGCAAGACATGGAGTCTGCAAGTGCCTCGGATACTGTAACAGTTGAAGATCAAAGATCGTACATTAAGATCGAAATGTCACGCAGTAAAACCCCTACAGAAATCCACAGTGCTTTGAGTGAAGTTTGTGGTGACTTCACAGTGGACCGAAGTACAGTTTCGCGTTGGGCTACTCGATTTCGTCGTGGTCGTGAGAGCATAAACGATGATCCAAGACCTGGAAGAGGATGGGCCACTCATTCTCTATGACAACGCACGCCCACACATCGGGAAGGTTGCAACCGAAAAGCTGCTCCAGTATGGATGGGAAGTGTTACTTCATGCATCCTACAGTCCCAATACGAGTCCACCAGATTTTGACTTGTTCCCAAAGTTGAAAGAACCTATGCGAGGACGCCCGTTTTCGTCTCTGGAAGAGCTTTCTGCGAACGTTACCCGAGCCATTCGACACATGAATAGATCTGGGGCGTCAGACGAGAATTGTAAAGCTTCCAAGACGTTGAAAAGCAGTCTCTGAGAAGCAGTCACTGTATATTGAAGGATTGTAAAAAGATATTGCCAAAAAATTAAAAGGTTAGCGACAAATAAATTTGTCTGCATTATTTATGAAATGACCCTCGTATACAATCCTTAAGCGTAATGTCAGTAGCTATTCCATATTTCATGAAAAAATTACAATTTTCTGACGCAGCACCCCAGAAATTTTAGTTACGAGCCGCCACAGCTGTCCACTAAAAGTTAGATGCTGCTCTTCACAGCAGCCTTGCTGACCTCCCATGAATTCCAAATCGTTTACGGCATGACTTTTGATCAGAATTTTTTACAGCTGCATTTACACCACATAAACTGCGTCCAATAATTTGTGAAATTCACCTGTTTGATTTACCTTCAGATTTAGGAGCTGAAATCTGACCTTTGTAAAAAACTGTTCAATGTTTTTCTCTAGGCATCTAGTGATTGATGACTAGCGTTAGGAACCGTAGGTCCTAAAACCACGTAAAGTATATAGGTTCATATTCCCTTAAAATTACTGAAATATTCCCTTTAAATGCATAAATCTTCTCTTAAAATTAAGTACTCCTTAACAAACAAATGGTATGAATAATTAGAAATTTCACCGTTTTATTAATTTCGAACATTACAGTGACTAACAGTGAACCGTGACCACCGAGAGAGAAGGCCTCCGCAATGAAACTGAATACATTGCTACATCATCATAGATAGTGCAAATTCAGGGCTTATTATTGGTAGAAATACGAATAACAATGCACTATCTATGTGATGCAACAATGTATTAAGTTTCATTGCGGAGGCCTTCTCTCTCGGTGGTTACGGGTGAACCCACGGTGTAAGATTAACCTTTTGTACTGTTAATCTTACACCGTGGGTGAACCTCTGTCGATTTGAACGTAAAATAGATTTGTACTGTGAAAATGATCTTTCTACTTCACACGAGGTAATAGGGGCCTTGGAAAATGCAGCAATTTCTTCTGCCGTGGTCTGGAATGTGACACTGTTCTCTGGATAAAATTTTTGAAATGAATTGCACTCCTCTCCAACCTGGGTTTTTTGGGTTTTTTTAATCAAAAATACCTTTTAGCTTTGCAAGGATAAGCACTTGTTTAGGTGAAACTGGCACGGATTCGATTGCTTCCACAACCTTCAACACAAAAGCATCTGCTTTATGAAAAGGCAATCGACCTTCTAAATTTTTTATGCTGTCAACAAAAGCGGCGCCTTATATGTCCTCACCATTGCGATGCTGCACCAACGGGTGTCGAGTATTCTGATCGGTCGAGACCAATAGCGACGGTGGCATTATCATAGATCACAATGAGCCTTTCGGTGTAGGAAAAAAGCAATCAAAATATGCCTTTTAGGTCTGATAAGCCCAAATATGTCACAAACTATTAAATATGCCTTTTTAGGTCTTTATAACTCTTAAACTAAAACACATACATTCAAAAAAAACAACACATTTTTGTACATATCTCTTAATTCTGAAACCATAAACAAAAATGTTTTTGCCTAAGGTTCCTAACAATATAGACGACTTGAGCAATATTCCCGTTTAATATTATACTTTGGATTCAGCATTACGCAGGGTAATCAAATTTAAGCATGGAAAATGTATTAAATGGCTTAATCTAGTTTTTTAGGTGGTGAGCACCCTAACACCCTAGTTTTTATTTATTTTATTTTTTTTTAAGAAAATTTGATTTAGTATGCAAATCAGTTTCAAGCTTTATTTTATAGGTGATTATACATTATACAATTATATTTATTAATTTACGATTTTAATAAACTAGGAAAAATACCAGTGAACTTAAACTTTTGCTCCGACTCTACTAACTCCGTCTCTTTAAGGCCACTATTCCGTAGTGCGACTGCGTCTTATTCTGTCAGGTGGTGGGTGTCGCCATAGCGACGGGAAACAGAACACAATGCTGGTTACAATATTATGCAGAATTCAATTAACATGTGACTGTGAATGCATATAAATACACATTCACGCAGTGTGCATTCGTCTATGTTAACGATTTAAAAAAAAAAAATACTATGTGCGCCTCCGATCGGCCCTTTAAACCGAAACGGCTACGAGAAGGCGATTGACGGGTTGACCTGGAGGGTTGCGAGGATGGCGACCTGCAAACAGCAAAGGGGCTCGGGAGAGGTCGGAGGCCAGACTCATGCCCAATGGACGTGGACGTCATTTTGTTCTCCTCGTCCGCGGCGCTCAAGTAGAACCTAATAAAACGGGCGAAGAAACCCAAAACGAGCGCATCAGACGCGTTTCCAAGGAGCGGGAGAGGACGCGTTTGCCACGTGATCTTCTAATGACAGGTTAAATAAAAAGCAAAGCGCACAGCAAAATGACCAATCAATGTTTCGAAGAGAAAAGAGAAATAAATATATAAGGAAAAAAAAGCGGAGCATCGATAATTCTGTGAGAAGGGATGAGCCGGCCATTTCATCCATTTATGTGTTCAAACGATGAGCGTTAATAATTGACGACGGTTAAGCTCTCCCTCCATACTCCTTCTTCTTCCCTGACGCACCGTTTCAACCGTTCGTAACTTCTCATTAGCAACAATAAATTCGGTACAAAATTGCTGTTTAAACCCGAAATTTCCCTGAACAGTTCTCTCGCCCCCCGCCCCGGGGGCGGGGCGGGGGGGGGGGGCGGCGCCCCGGGGAAGCTCCGAGAACCAATCAAGATGAGAGAGAGAGAGAGAGAGAGAGAGCTCGCGTCGGCTTCTCGTCTGATCAATCTCCCTCCCACCCCCTTATCATTCTCATAAAAAGGAATTTGTGTTTTATGTTTGATCAAAAGAGAGAGAGAGAGAAAAATTGCCTTAATAAATCAGTCGTTAGATGATTGACCTAGATCCACTCTCTCTCTTTCTCTCCTTCCCTCCCTTCGTCTGTTCGGATGAAAACAGAAGGAGAAGACAGTAACTCATCCGCCATTTATTATTAACAAAGCAGACAAGTACTTTGCAAGAGGGAGGCAGGCTAATCGAATGTAATTTTTAATGATATTTCCGCCTATATGAGAGAGGAGAAGGTACTGTATCATCAAGAGACACAAACCTAGTGTCATGACAATGGTTGGATGGTGAAGAACTGTCGTCGTCTTTTACTCTCTCTCTCTCCTTTACCTCTTTCTCCCAATTCGAAAAAAAACCCTAATTTTTAGAGGACGCAACAAGTAAATTCAAAGTTTGCTATCACGGTTACTTTATTATTACAGTGGTACCTCGACTTACGAACTTAATTCGTTCCTGTGGATTATTAACTCAAAACGTCAATAATCGTACCTTGAAATCCAGGTTTCCATATTATCTTAGCTTTAGAAATTTTGAAAACAATACTAAAAATATGTCCATGAAATATTTCCGTTCGTCCGCAATTTTTTTTAAAGGCGGGGGACACAGACCACATGAAATGTATGCGTCTTTCATCGCTGATTGCCAAACATCGCATCCAAATTTCTGTGGGGCCAATAGTTCGGGGGGCGTGGCCTGGTGGGCTTTCATTGAAACACAACTTCTGTGGAGTTAAGAAACATCAGGCACGGCTAGCCACTGGATGGGCGACCATTCACTGACTCACAATCTTCATCCCCCCCCCCCCCCCCCGGCTGCTGTGACCATCATACAGCAGTGGTTAATCCAGGTTCATCCAGGGACCCAACTCGTCGGCCTCGGGCCCTGGATGGACGTATTGGATTACTTTAAATAATAATAATAATAATAAATGTCGGCTAAAAATAGAATTTCCGAAATATGCTACATCTCGAAAATAGTGAGCCATAGCAAAATGGAGCCAAAACAGTTTAAGAGTACACATAAATTCAATAAATTTTTGGTATTGTCTAGTAGTCAATATTCCGACGGATACTATCGAAAATCGATATTCAATATCTCAATACCGAAGTGACATATACATGGTGTTTACTAAACATACGGGAAAAATTCAAGGGGTGGTACTTTAGGGTTTTTTGGCCTACCACTCTCTAAGAGTGGAGCCTATGTGTTCGTTACAGAAACTCAATTTTTTTTTTTGCTGAAATCGACTTAAAAACTCATGATTCGAAAATATATGTTGAAATTTTGAAAAAAAAATTTTTTCCGTTTATATGTACACTATATGATCAAAAATATCCGGACACCCCTCACAGATCATCGATTAGCCCAATGTCACATGATAATGGCTTGCACATCATTTAAATAGCTTCCCACACCTTCAGACACAACTCTGCTTGGACATTGGCAAGAATGGGTCGTTCGCCAGAGCTCAGTGAGTTCCAACGTGGAACCATCGTTGGATGTCACCTATGCGGCAAGTCCGTGCGTGACATTTCCAGCCTTCTTCAGATACTCAAGTCAACAGTAGGCGATGTCATTATGAAATGGAAGACCCGGGGATCAACAACAGTTCAACAACGAACCGGTAGACCCAAGAAACTAACAGACAGAGACCGTCGAGTGCTTCGTCGTGTCACCCGCAGCAACCGGAAGTCCTCGGCGGAAAAAATTGCCACAGAGTTTCGAAACGCCTCTGCAAATGATGCCAGTACCATGACAATTCGTCGGGAACTGCACACGATGGGATTCCATGGCCGTGCTGCTGCCCACAAGCCCCACATCAGCAGGGTCAACGCCAAGCGACGTCTGGAGTGGTGCAAAGCCCACAGAAACTGGACAATGGACCAATGGAAACGTGTAATGTGGACAGACGATGGACGAGTTTGGGTTTGGCGCATACCTGGAGAACGCTTCTTACCTGAGTGCACAGAGCCCACAGTCAAGTTCGGAGGAGAAGGAGTCATGGTGTGGGGCTCATTTTCATGGTACGGACTGGGCCAGCTCGTTCCTGTGCAAGGAATCATGAACTCCGACCGTTATCTGAATGTTTTGGACAACTGTGCACTTCCAACGTTGTGGCAATTTTTCGGAAACGGGCCATTTCTCTACCGACACGACAATGCTCCGTGCCACAAAGCGAGGCGTGTACAGCAGTGGTTTGCGGACTCAGGGGTCGAAGAAATGGGTTGGCCGGCACAAAGTCCCGACCTCAATCCTATAGAGAGTCTGTGGGATGAATTGGAAAGACGCTTGCGGGCCAGATCACATCGGCCAACTTCTGTACCTGAACTGATTCTCGCTCTTCGGGAGGAATGGAGGAACATTCCGGAAAGTACCTACCAACATTTGGTGGAAAGTCTTCCCCGAAGGGTGGAAGCTGTGATTCGGGCAAAGGGATGTGCAACGCCCTATTGATTTCCATGAAATCGGGCTAGAGCGCAAACGTGCATGTGTCCGGATATTTGTGATCATATTGTGTATGTACGGATGTATGTACGTGTGTGACCAATTTTGTTCAGCTAACTTCTCTGAAACGGCAAATAGCAAAACTAAAGAAAAACTATATTTATTTAGAGAATACCTTAAATTGTGCCTTAGCGTATATTTTATGTCAATTGGGTAAGCCTTTTTCGAGATATTAATTTTTTTCTAAAAATTAAAAAATGGCTGTAGCGTACAAATCACCGAACCAAACTCGATAAACTCGACATGTACGTACTCTGATTGTTGAAATCCAAGGTTACATTGTTATTCGGACTAAGATGGTCAGATGATCTTTCCGCGCCAGGGCCTGTCTTTCTCGTGGGCTACGTTACCAGTTCTATTTATCAACTCAAGAAACGAGGGGCATATTGCAACAATGGTATGGAACAGGACATATCTCATTGTCAAATACTCTTGCATGTGGTTGCGCTATGACAGATCCTAGAATTATTTAATTTATATTCAGGTTTTTATATGCTTTCACGCTTTACACTCACGCACCCGCTTATATACCCTCCCAATCTTTTACACCATTAACTCATGACCAACCATTCATACACACATCCACTTGCCCCACTCACTCAAACATGGTCATACAAAATCTAATGTACTCACCCAGAGATGCTATCAAACACATGTGTTTAGCCATTTCAATTCTTCATAAACTTTTGAAGTTCGCTTTGGTCATGATAGCTTGCGCATTCACATCTGGTTTTTATTTTTAAAGTCTTTAGTCTAATAGGCATTGCATACAAATCATCTTTTATTCTGGCTGGTTTGTATAGATTACTTTGCCTAACTCCTTTTTCATGTATTTTTACAATCTCTTTCTTTTTTACTCTTGTGATTTTCTTCTTAGTTCTCTTTTATTTTGAAAAAAAAAAAACGTTCATTAGTGAAGAGTTCATTAGTCAATCTCTGTCTTTTGACGCTCGAGTGCGGCCTCTGAATGTGATATTCGCGCTCTAATGAGTAATAATTATGTAGATCTTTAAATAGTATCAAGGATAAGCGGTCTTTATCACATTAACAGTTCAAAATATAATTGAGAATTCTTTATACGAAACCAAGAGAAAAAATTTTACAAATATAATATTAAACACCATGAGGCCCAAATTTAAAAAAATCCTGTGTTAAGCGGTTCGTAAATCGAGGTACCGCTTTGTTACTGTTTCTATTATTTTACAGCGCTTTATTAGTATTGTTATAGGGAAACTTTAGAACGCGAGCGTGTGTTTATGTTTTTGAGCATCCCGTGTTACGCAACGCATGCGTGGCGTCGTGTCGAGGTTAATGAAAGGCGCTAAACGTTCGAAGAGAGTCACGAAGTGAATAGAACGATCACGTTTTATTGGCACTGGCGACCTTTTCCCTAATTCAGAAATGGAATTGTCCTGTCGATTTGAACCCACGTGACAAGAGGTGAATTTTCTAATTCGAGGTTCGTGTTACGGGGTCGCAAACCCTGTCACTCGGCGATCGAGCCTCGATGCGTTCGCCTATGGAAAGCAGCGCACGCTCTCTTTTTCCTCCCTCGCCTTCTGAAACAAAAGAAAAAAAAAGCCCCCCCCTCCCCCCTCCCCCCGATCACTTCAACGACAGGCGGAGTTCCAAAAGAGAATAAAAAAAAACACGAAAGAGGCGAGCGAAGCGTTCTCGTGCGAAGAAGCGTTTATGTTGCATTGTTTTCTAGAGTGATAATGGAGGAGGAGCAACACATGACCACGTTGAACGATAACATGCAACGCGACGCGGTTACGAAAGCGGTGTCGTCGGCCTGATCGAAAGCTGAAACACACAAGACCAAGACCACCTAGGCAAGACCACTCGATCGTTGCGAAATACTGGCCTGAGCTATGTACCGGATGAAAGCTTGGAATGTTCTCTACCAGAGAGCATCTTATTTTTCAACCTAGTCACTATCCCTGTTCACAAACCTGCGCGCTAATACAAACACGATGGGTCTATTGTTCTACTCGTATCGTATAATCTCTTGCTCTACTCGCCATGATATGGAGAATCTAAGTACAAGCCTCCCATCATCTAATTCGGGGTCCTTCACGATTGGGTATGGCTAGCTAATGTACACAAAAACAGAAAAACATTTCCCATTTCCCATGTACAGTTTTTCCTGGGGGGAAAAGCCCGGTCGAGTTTATTAGCTTTTCAGGGTAACGACTCATTCATTCTCATTAATTTTCCAAATGTAGGCCCTACTGTTTTCTACTAAGTATGGTTTTTGTCCACATCGGCTAGCCATACCATTCACTTTACCCACTCGATAAAGGGGGCAGGGCATGAGATTTTTTCACCGGGTTTTTTTGCTAAACCCACATTTTACATGATGCTCTACACCTTTCTAAATAACACATGGGGTCTAACCCCTACCCCTACAAAATTAAAATTTTCAAAATTTACCCCTTCACCCCCAGGGACGCGAAATGTTCTTATTCTGAATTAGGGGACATTAAAACCAAATAATCAATATTCATTTCCCCCCCACCTGTTTCCCCTTGAGCCGTTATTTGGACCTAAAGACGGGACACCAATTATGAAACACCCTGTATATACCGCCATTATGAAACTAAACATGGTTCGCTGAAAAATTCTTAAATACAAGGGTCGTTCAAGGTTGATCTAGAGTTTAATTTTTACAGAGACAATGCAATGTTCGACAACAACCAAATTAGGTCAGTGTTTCAAAGTATTCACCATGTCCGACTGCCTGATAACCTTTGGAATAGAAGAATTGGGCTGCTGTCATGGCCATTGCAGGACAGTTTTCTGCAGCGTTTCATCAATCTTGAACTGTTCCTCCTCCCAGAATTTCTTTAAGGGACCCGAACAAATATAATCACTTGGAGCCAGGTCTGTTCTATAAAGAGCATGGGGAAATACCTCTCAGTTCATTTTGGCAAACGTTTCTGCTGCCAAATTCGCTGTGTAAGGCCTGACATTTACATGGAGAAGAAAGACATTTTCGGACAACATCCCGAGTCTTTTCTTGTAAATGGCATTTCGTACGGCACCCTGAAGCAATTTAAAGTGATACTGGATGTTAATTGTGATACTTTCATCCAAAATGGCTCGTTCAACGGATGCGATTTTCACTGGTGTAACTGCAATTCGAACGAACGCGTCCATGCATTGCAATTTTCACCATCTCTCGTCCTCCGCTAAACTGATTACACCAATCGTACACTCTTGCCCGTCACATCGTTTCTTCCCTAAACTGTGCTTGAAATCTTGTCAAAATCTCAGCATGTTTAACGTTCTCCTTTACAAGAAATTTGATTAAGTCATGCCGATGGCTGCTTGCTGCCATATTTGCGTCAAATACGTCATGCCGAATGCGGGATACTCAAAAAGGATTACGTAATGTTCCCTGAAAAGTGTAATGTGCTAAAGTTTTTTCTCGTCCTTACATGCACAAAAGTCTAGGTCAACATTGAAAAGTTGGCGAAAAGTTTGGAGAGCCCGTGCCTTAGAAAACACTTGTTCTTCCATGAATATCTATGGGTGCACAACCCTCCGCGGTGAGGAATTCAATCACAGTACGTTGTTTCAACCGAACGTCCCTGCACGTCACCACTTTCTCAATTCTTCTGCACAAGCGTGACATAGTAGATGGACACAGTTAGATGTCGTGATGGTCCACGGATCAGGATTTCCTTTCATACCAGTTCCACGTCCAACCGAAACTGCTCGAAAATTGCTGAAGTTATCGCTTCGGAGGCAAAACTTTTCAAAACGCCCTCGTCGATACGTGCATTGGATTTAAAACCAAAATTTGAAGTTCTCATTTGTGGTAAATTTTAGTAAATACCCAGCTGGGTGAAGACATTTCCTTTGAACATTTCTCTGCTAACGCCATTCTTGCAAACAAACACTTTTAACCTGGCGGTGCAGCTTCGTTTTTCTCGTTTTTCTTTAATGGCCAATGAGAGTCAACCAGAAGAGCGACTCGTGTTGATGGCTTGGAGTTGACCCAGTGTTTCGAAGGGAGGATAAACTCGGTGGAGAGACTGGGAAGATGGTGAGTGTGGAGGGGAAGGAAGGCTGGGATCGACGGGCGGATGAGGCGAGGGGTTGCTTGCTCACTGTGAGAGCCCGAGAGGGTTGTTTTTAATGAACTCCCAACGAGACTTTAATCCGTGGCAGAGGGGGCGGTCCTTTGTGGGTAGAAACCTCTCTCAAAGCTGCAGCGCTGCTCTCCTCTCTCCCTCCCTCTCTCTCTCTCTAATAAGCCTTGCACTTCTCCTCTTCAGTCGAGGGGGAGGGGGAGGGGGGTGGGTGAAGAGAGTGTGGGTCGAGACAAATGGGCCTAACATGGCAGCCAATCCGATTAGAGATACTTCGCCTTCTACCAGCCCCAGCACTCTACCTCCCCATGTTTCCCCGTCTCCCACTTTTTTTTTGATCTTCAATGGCGTCCTCTAATGGGATATGTTGTCAGGTGCTTTTGTTTTTAGAGGTGTGCGTTGTCGTCCTTTTTTATATTTTCACAGCTGACCTTTGACCCCAACGCGTCACTTAGGGCAACTCTAGTCGATGGATGGCGGCCTCGATTTACAGAAATGTAAGAAGAAAAAAAAAGAGAAAAAGAAAAATCCCGAGGGTTTTCTCCTGGCTGTCCGCGAGTTGCAATGACGTTTTTCATGGACAAAAAATTGACTGCACATGGTGGTCTTCGTCTTTCTTTGCAGATGGAGTCCACTCAGGTCCGCCGCCCCGCTCTTCTTTCTGCTTCGTTCTAGCGCTGTTATCTAAATTGTGGTGATAACAGCAGCGGGCATCTGTCTTTTACAGACATTCCAGGAGAGAGAGAGAGAGAAAGAGAAGGTGATCCGTTTATTTTCCTTTTAATATTTGATATCTCAACAAGGACGCTGAGCTCAGGGGTACTGAGAGCGACGTTCAAATTTGACCTGGACTTTCCTTTTCACAAATCAAGTAAAAACACAGTCGGCGTAATCTCCCTCTTTCAGGTTACACTTATCTCAGCGATCTGGAATACAATTTTAAAAAAAAAAATGCCTTAAAACTGTGGACACTACAGCTAGAAAAGGAAAAATAAAACGAATTGTTGTGGATTTGTAGTTTATGATTTTATTCCATTTTGAAGAAATCTTTTTTTTCTTAACTTAACGAGTAATATAGAAGTACATCTCTCCTTTATAATTGTAAAAGAGAAAATTAATTCATAATATAATGGAGTTTACCAATGGAGTTTAAATTACGAGAATTTTATAGAGAAATAATTGAAGAAGGAACAGCAGACGATTGAAGTATGAAGAACTCGAAGAATTAAAGTTGTAAAGGATGAAGAAAGAAGTGTTGATGGCATGAAAATTGAAGAAATATACATGCTGAAATCTAGCAATGTACTTGAGAAAGGAAAATGCAGATTGGAATAGATGTTTTGAAGAATCATGACCGGTTAAAGCTGCATCTTTTGGAATCTTTTCTTTTAAAGTTGAGATTGGAGTGTTGGAAAGATGGTAATTTTTGAAGACAATAATGATTGAAAATCTTGATGATGCAGTTCCAAAGATAAAATTAAGAGTTTTATATAACGTTTTCGAGAGATCGTCCTCTCATCTGCAATTTACATTTTTTGAATTATAAAAGTTGAAAACAGAATTGAAAGTTAAAGCGAAACAATGCTTTCATTTGATTGCTGGTTATTTGAGGTTAAAACAATGCTCTAATCGGTAGTGTTGATAATTGATTTTGTTTGGTTATGCTTGTTATTAAGCAGCGGAAGAATGAAGCTACTTATTGGTTTCACTATTTAGTTTGGTTTTGAATTGGACCACTGGGGGCCGGAATTACGGGGGTGGGAGTTAGAGGGAACCAAGTGATCTATGTGGATTTAGATATATATAAGGGAGTGAAATTCAATACGCATATTCCTCTAGGCAAAATCTACTTTCCTAAATTGTCTCAGTAGGGTCGGAGTTGTGGGGGGTGGAAATCATTCTTGGTCTTTAGAACTATCGCAGTATATGGCGTGTGATATATAATTCGACTGAAAATGATGAGAAAGGAAAGAAGATAAGGTCATTTATATTTTCTAAAATATAAGTTCAAGAAAATCAATTTTTAGATAAATAATTGGGGGGGGGGGGTAAAAATGTGCAGATGAAGGGTTAAAAATAGATGAACTCAGGGCTTCCGCTACTTTCCTATAAGGCTTAATTTCTTGTTTTGTTATGTATGTAATTAATTTGAAGGTGTTATCATCAGACTATTATTCTGCTTTTTAAAAGGAACTGACCTTATGGAGCGAGTCAACCAAATGCTAAAAATAAACAAATAATGTAAATAAATAAATGATAAAGTGTCAATTCTCGTTTCTCAGCATAGAAAAATCAGTCAGTCTCCGCACCTCAGGAGATGCAGGTTGTGAGAAGAAAAAGAAGAAGAAGAAGAAGAAGAAGAAGAATTTTATATCTTCCATTTATTGTTAATATCTATTGAAGGTCTAGAAAGTTTGACCGGGAGTTTCCAATTACAAGTGTTAGACAGTGTTAATTTTACTTTGCAACAAAGTCTAAATTGAAATCGGAAGTTTAACTGAACAGTCAAACTTTCGTTGGACAGAGCATAGTCTCTTTTTATAATTTGCTTCTTTACTATTAATTTTGTATTTTCCCATTCTGGTTGAAGATTATGATTAATGCAGTGGTTGGTTTTGACTTTGTTTCTGTGTGCTCATTCAGGTTCTTTTATTCGTGTTTGAAGAAATCTGCCGATTAACGTCGAGATCACAACAAGACTGCTTTTTTATTCACTCCATCGTTGGACATGAATTTCTTGCTTCCTAAGTGTTCTTAAGCAATTCAAATAGATGATAGTCGTAGGGCTGTAAGTGTCCCACTTAAATTCATTCCGTATATTCACGGTCATATTGCTGTATGTGGATGAGCACTGTCATAAAGAAAGCAAACACCTTTGGACAGAACCTCATCAGGTTCATTCTCCACGCGTTCGGGACCTTCCTTGAATGATTTGCACCAATCAAACGCTCAAATCCGTTCCAAAATTAAACACACTTGGCTTAAATCCTCCGATGAATTCCAGAGCCTTTCACACCTGGTTTACACTTTGATAATGTCTTGTTCCATTGAAGTGTAAACAAGGTCAACGTCATCTTGTTTTATACGAACACGGCTCCCTTCTCGCCTACTGCTCACAGGCCATGCATAACAGATAACAACTTAACAGATATTCACCTGAACGATTTAAAAGGAAAACAAAAAGCCCACGCCCAATTTGAACGTTCCTCGTAAAACAAGACAGCAATTCGACAAAGAAGAAGAAGTAGTACAGCGTATGATTTCGAATATACAAAAAAGGAGCAACGCTCGCTCAGGTGGGGGGGGGGGGGATATCAAATAAGAGTGACAGTTATTTGCCTGACGCTCGCAGACAGTTTCTTTTTTTCAGTGCATGTCCTGATGGGAGGACGTTAATTGGAACAGCGGCTTCTGCGTCTTTTGTGGGCTCTGCAACCCGTGCCCCGTCCAACCACCTTCTTCTCCATTTCTGTTTATAAGCTCGCCACTGAGAAGAATGGAGTGCGATGAATGGGAGGGGACCGTTGAATACCCCATCTTCCTTTACCCTAGGTGGGCGGGAATTTGGCTTAACAAGTTCCCATTGAATCGACTCTCCCTGCTCCATAAAAGAAACAAGCTCGCGTGGAAACAGATGTGGGGATGGGTGGTGGAGGGGGCGCGAGTGAGGGGTTGCGAGCGAGGGGTGTTATAATGGAAGGAAAGGGATTCTCCTCTTTTTTCTTCTTTAGCACGACCCACCCAACGCGTGCCATTATCAGTCCAGGTAGAGTAGTGTCAATGGGTGTTCCAAAAAATGCCCCTCCCTCCCTCCCTTCCTCATCTCCCACGTGCGTATTTTGAGCGTGTGTGGAGGGTGGAGAGGAGTACTTTACAGTGGACAGCGGGGAAAGGAAAAAAAAAAAAAAGAATCCTGATGATGATGATGATGATGATGACAGGCTTAATTACGAACTGCTGCCTCAGCCTCATTTCCTTAAAAAAAAAGAGAAATGGCTTTTTATAATTCCCGTCCGTCTGTTAATAAGGTGATGTTAAAAATAACCAAACAAATATCTTCAAAATCAAACCTATTCTCCGCAAGCCTCCATCATCATTGTTGAACTTTGACTTTGGCATTATAGTTAGTCATTATTAATTTATTAAGTTATCATATTTAATTATAAAGATTTATAACTTAATAAACAAACACCACTCGAAGCACGGACATCTGTTGTCGACAAGTCGTTGGCGCGGACGGACAAAGCGGCCAAATGAGCCCGGTCTCGGGTGTTGTTTGTTTGTTTCTTTGTCTGACAATCAGCTCAAGATGGGCTTCTTCTTAGGTCTTCGTTCTTTTGAACTACAACATTGTGGTTAACCTTGCATTTCATGCAAACGATCGCACACTATGTGCCTGATCAACAGTCTGTTATTCTTTAATTTTTATCCGACAAATTTACCCCTTTGTGGGATGCTGAATTTTTAATAATAAAATTGTATTAATTTTAGTTCCACTCCATTTTCAATGCTCGTGTTAAGTGCGTCAACAGACTGCCATTAGCAATCTTAAGCGCTATTCTGAAGATAACAAATTCGTCATCGATGTGGTGCAGATAATTTCCTCCTCAGATAGGTCCTCCAAACTTCTGGACGAGAGAGAAAAAGAGAATAGCTCTGTAATTTTCGTTACTAATCGAAAAAGGCTTTGCATCAACATGGAACCCGTACGAAAAGAGAGGATCCGGCAATGGCGATGCATTACGAGCGTTCACTCATTAGGGACTGCTCGCTCAGGTTTGGTGGCATTGTTCCGCAGAGTTAGATGTAGACGGCTATCGGAGCAGTAGACACAGTGAAAGAATAAAAGGGCGGCGGGTGGGTGGGTGGATGGATGGTGGGAGGGGGGGAACTGGATAATGTGTTTTGACGCGCTTTATTCCCCACCATCACCGCCGCCTCCTCCCTTTGATTGGTTCGCCCCGTTTTGGAGCTGTTCACTTTCTGTCTTAATTCAACCCTTTGGTGACCCTCATAAATGGCGAGATGAGAACCGTTGTCAGTTGGTAATCGACCTTTCCCTGACCTCGCGTGCCCGTCGCTGATGGGGGAAACCGAGTGTTTAGCCAGACAGCGGACGGTGTTGTTGTTGATGATGATGATGATGATGATGACGACGGCGATGGCATTGAGCATGCGCAACATAGGGGATGAGAGAAAGAGGGGGAAAGGTGATAAGGGAGGGAGGGGGTTTATAAAGGCAACATCAACTGTTATACCCTGTCGCTTCATTCATTCATTGATAGCGAGCAAGCAATTTGAGGAGGAAACTGTTCAGGTCGAATTGGAAAGCCGAAAAGTTGCGTCCCGAAAATAATGCCTGCTCTGGGGCTCTGGAGCATGATTTTCAACACCAAAAAAGGGTAAGCTAGGAAATTGATATTAAAACACAGAAAAGGAAATAGAATTCAGACTTTACAATAAAAAATTTCTATCACATTTCTACAAAAATTTCATTCCGAATGTCATATGGAGCTGCAAAAGTACAAGACGAAAATGTCGTAGAGGTTTCGATTACAGCAGCTAAAAGATGCGTCTTAACTTGTCATTCTTATAGTCTTAACTTGTCATTCCTCGGTCGAACACTAGATTGAGGAAGATATATATTTTTTAAACAAGGGAAGGCCTTATTATAATTCGCACACAAAATTTAAATACAATTAATCAATAAATATCAAATGGCTTTTTTTGGGGCATATCTCTTGCCCAATAAGTTTAAAATATTTTATATATACCTGTAGATATAAAAAGAAACAAGAATTTACTATTGCTTTACTTCTCTCTCTCTCTCTCTCTCCACTAGAAGTACTAGTCTCCTCTGAATTTTTCCAGGTTAATTTGCATAACTTGTTTGATAAAGAACATCAAGATTGAAAGGGTAACTTCCCAAAATCTTAGCACCCTGTTGATTTTAATTTGTTCCAGTCGCAGGAACTATGACGTCTGCAACTTCCCTTGACATTTTGGATAATTCTGTACAATGCGATAATGATCATTTTACAAAGCAAAGTGTTTGCAGCAATGGTTTGAGAGCGCAGGGATTGAAGAATTGTACTGCCTGCGCTTCGCTCCATATTAATTTCCTATTATTTTAAACTTTCTGGGCAGTTGTAAACTTTTTGAACGCGAGGTTTTAAAAACAAACGCTTTGTATTTTTTAATAAACGTCCAAGTGTGGCCACAGCTTGTTCTTAAGTTCTGTTAATGGAAATACATAGCTTTTTATCCTTATTCGTTTTTGATTTTTGTAGAATAATTATTCAAGTTGAGTAATTCAGAATTTCATAAATTATTTTAAATTTTTTGTACAAACTATGCCAAGAATAAAAGAAAAAGTCACTGGGGGAACTTTTTCCCCTTTGAACCAGTTGATTTTCTTCAGTTTTTGTCCAATATTCTCAAGGGATAGATATGAGCAAGGACAGCACAGCGTTATTGTCGTTCACAGGCCCATTAATTCCAAGCTAGGCCGCTGTGTCCTCGCAGTGAGTAATTTATTGATGGATAAAGAAGGATTCAAAACAGGAATCCATTTAATAAACACTTAAAACGTAATTTATACAGTCATCATTTAATCGAGATTTATTATCCACATCACTGAGCGCCTTTTAGCTGCCCCATGGCTCCTGCGTTGGCGAATGGCTTGAGCGGCAACCCAAACTCACACGAAATGCCAAACAAGTCTTGACTGGGAGGTAACAGGTTCTCTCATACCTCTCTTTTTGTCTCCTTCCTGCGCTGGAATAGTCCCTTGATTATCTCTTAATGGTGCTATGATTTTTTAATACTAATAATACTACTACTAATAATAATAATCGGGGGAACCCACTTTATGCTCTGTTCAACGAAAGACGAATTGGACGGTGTCAATTAAATTTCCAATACCAATTGTAAATTCTATTTTGCAATGCCTAACAATTGATATTTGATTGTATTTGAAATGCACCAATAATAATAATAATAATAATAATAATAATAATAATAATAATAATAATCGGCCTCGACTGATGAGGCTTGCAGGAAATGTCATATCGCAGACGAAACCATCCAATACGTCATATCCAGTTGCAAACTATACACGCAGGCAGATTATTTATGATGGCTAAGGTCAAAAACTCTCACCGGTGAGAAGAGTTAGTGCTTGGTCGGTCAGAAATCCCAGTGAGAAAACTGTGACGTCATTTTAACGCGGTCAGAAACGCCAGTTAGTGCTGCTATGCCTAACCGGTTAGTCTCACCGTCCTCAACGAGAAAAAGACGGTTAGCCCAGTGAGAAATTACGTCATCATTCTCTCACCGGTGAGGGTTTTTGACCACAGCCGTAGATATAGCTAGGTAGCCAACATCATACAGATAGCTAAGATACACAAGTTTTACAGGATGTAAATGGACGACGTTTCACAAATTTAAGGATATGTAGAGGATGAAACTCTGAGCAAAAAAGTCTAGTCGCGTTTTTAGTTCTGTGGTTCCGTTAAAAAGTTATAGCGGTTTAAAGTTCGGTATCGGTATCGGCCAGGGTGATTCTAAAAGGTCGTGCCCAAAAGAAAAGGCAGGCAGAGGGTGAAATTCTGAGCAAAAAAAAGTATAGTCGCGTTTTTCGATCTGAGGCTCCGTTAAAAAGTTATAGCGGTTTAAAGTTTCATGACGTCACTTCCGGAAATCTATCTTGGTACAGACGCTGAGCAATTTTTAACTTAGCGATATAACTTTTTAATGGAGCCTCAGATCGAAAAACGCGACTAGACCTTTTTTGCTCAGAATTTCACCTTCTACTGCCTTTTCATATTAGCACGACCTTTTAGAATCACCCTGGCCGATACCGATATTCCTTACCGATACCGAACTTTAAAGCGCTATAACTTTTTAACGGAGCCACAGATCGAAAAACGCGACTAGACTTTTTTGCTCAGAGTTTCATTCTCTACACATCCTTAAATTTGTGAAACGTCGTCCATTTACACCCTGTATATACTTCATACTATAAATATATCCCAGACATTGAGAACACCACAGATAAACCCTATTTTGGCAGAGCTATAATCACTGACAAAACTATCCCTCATAACAGACCAGACATCACACTCGTAGATAAGCAAAACAAAAGTGACCTACATAATTGATAGCTCCATCCCCAACACACACACACACACACAATTTTAAAAAGGCATACACCGATAAAATCATTAAATATACGAAATAAAACGCCTTTAGGGAGTGACCAGAGCACATATTGTTCCTATCGTTCTCTCTGCCACTGAGGTTATTATACCTCAGTCAACAAAAGCCTCTCAACACTCAATTTGAAACCACACTTATACAATACTTGTCACAGAAAACCACAATCCTAAACACTTGTCACATAGTAAGGAAATTCCTACACCCAAATATTAATACTCCCACGAGCACGTAATTTTTCCCTTCCTTGCATTTGACTCCCTTGGACTTGGCTTTCTCTTGGATCCATCTCCGGGACTTGGCTTCCGGACTTGGCCCGATTTTGCTTTCCCCAAACAACAACAACAACAATATATAATAATAATAATAATAATAATAATAATAATAATAATAATAATAATA
>JAHWFO010002062.1:2212633-2241133 GCA_023313115.1 Rhysida immarginata
GTGTGTGTGTGTGTGTGTGTGTGTGTGTGTGTGTGTGTGTGACTGTATGATAGTGTCAGTCCGTCTGTCTCTCCTAGGAACCCTCTATGCCCAAATGAGTTGAATCGAGTGAGTGAGTGAGGCTGTCTGTCTGTCTGTCCGTCTCGTGGGGATTGAGTGCCGCCTCTCGCCCTCGAGTCTCGGCTCTCTCCGCCCTGCGCAGGTGGACGTCTGCAGGAACCTACCATTCATGGCACCTGGGGAAGAGCCTTGCGAGCGCACAGGGCGATTTTACAGGAGGTGGAGGAGGAGGAAATGGGAGTTGTTGCTCTGCTGCCAGGGCGCCCCACCTCACTCAACCTATACCCTCAGTTGGAGAACGGCGTCGTTTGTCAAATCCCCCACGCGAACGGCGTCTGCTCGTTCCAATTTCCTATTCGCTTAAGTTTACTTGTCTAAATGAACGCGCAAAGAACATATTGGCAAACACTATTTATACGAGCCAGCGTCTACACTTTAAAGATCGATAACCTTTGCCAGGGCATTGCCAGGGTAGTCTTTGGACTAACAAATCGCACTAGTCTCTCTCTCTCTCTCTCTCTCTCTCTCTCTCTCTCTCTCTCTCTCTCTCTTTCTCTTTCTGTCTTCCTTCCCTCGATTGTCTCTATGGTTAAAATGATGATTATAATAATGATTATATAAAATGGATACTGACGCTCGTGAACCTCTATGTCAATAAAGAGTCATGTTGCGAGGAAATCTTTTTTATTCTCCGATGCACAGAGGTCTTTCTTCGCTTTTTTTTCCGTTGTTTTCGTATATGCGCATGGCTAAATCCTTTTTGACAGGGATTGCACTGCTGCCTTCTAAATAAAAGCGCTTCGACCTATCTCTCTTCCCTGAGTTAAGTTGAAAAAAATTCGAATCTGAGAACAGATCAGATTCATTCTCAAGTATTTGTAAAACTTCAACAAAAGTCACAAACAACGGCACAGTTTACGAAACTGTTAAACAAATTGCTGCTATTATTATTATTATTATTATTATGAAGTAAATTATCCCCCCCCAGAGATATTTAAGATAGTATTCTAAAATTTGTCGAATTTTATCCTATCACAAAAGTATCGTGATCTTTCCCGGAATAAAAAAACCCCTCCTGCCCATTTGAAGTTGTTCCGAATTGAATCGGAAGGGATTGCACTCTTTGCCTTTAAAATTACAATTAAGAATGCGGCCGCATCAATCATTATATGATACAACTAAACATACTTGAAGAGATTCTCTATTCGTTTTGTCAGAGAGAATTGTGATCCTGAGTTTGATTAAATATCGCGGCTAAATGCACACTATACCTCAATGGAGTCATCTTAACATTAAATGAGCCTTTATACTAAAATTAAGACCTTCGATGGACAGTTACGCTTCATGGTAAGGAAAGGATTTATTTTCATAGACAGTCAACTGGAATCTTTTAGAGCACCGAGTCGTGGCATTATTCAAGAAATGGGGACGATAGCTTTTCAATTAAATAATTACTTAATTGTTGATTAAATTTGTTTCACCGTTTGTTCGTTTAAGTTTTTCATTATTTATAAATAAAAATTGCTATCTGTCGTCCAAAGCTAACCAAGAAAAGCCATCACCCCCGTTTTTGAATAAACCGTCCCGACTCAAGGCTTAAGCTTTTCGCTTGAGGTACCTCGTGGCTATATACAGACGCAATACTTAATTCGAAAGTAGATCGGTCCTTTTGTTTCTTAGATTTCGAATTATTCTACCCGGTGCATTTTCTTCAAACAATATAATATTAAACGTTCTATTTCGACGGGAAGCCACCGTCAATTTGGATAATCCCGTACGACTGATACTGTAATGCCGTCATTTTGGGGGAAATCGGTCCGGGGTCGATGGTTCGGTTACTGTCGCCCTATTCATACATCGTTTTCGTGCCGATTTGTGTGGAAAACCTTCAATCGTCAGAATTTTCGTTCCGGAGCAGTTTTAATTTTTTTGTTGTTGTTTCTGTAAATGTACAATTTCTTTTCTTCCCACGTGATTCTTTTTAACGTTTAATTAAAAGGAAGGAGGTGTATTTCTTGGTTGAAAAAAAAACTAATTAAAAATTCTCGAAGGAATTATTATTTGATGAACGCAGCAAATTTTTATTTTTACATTTGCCTTTATGGGTTCCATTTTTTATTTTTCTTTAATTAATCTCAGCTAAAACGCCTGTTTCTTTCTTTCTCTTAATTGCACACGACATGAAAAAAAAAAGGAATCGAATTCAACAGGAAAAAAAAAAGCAAAGACGTGGAGTTCTCTGTATTTAATATACTAATTATTATTATAAACACGTGAACGGCCAGAAACTGTCGACACAGGTTATCTAGAAAAAGAAAATAATTATTATTTAAAATTATGCATCTCGGAGAGTTTCCTGTCAAGTGTTAGATTTAGGCTTCTTTTGTAATTGTAAGATGTAATCCGATATTAAGAGATGACACATTATTAAGTAGCGGAAGAGGGGGGGGGGTTCTAGAAATTTTGGCGTCGACTACAAAGGTCATTTTGCGCCTTTTACACAAGTTATAACATTACGCAGCCCGGGACAAACACAAACATTAGTAGCGGAAGAATGGATCTACTTATTGGTTTCACAATGCCCTTCATAATTTCTGCATTTTTCGAGGTAAAAGGTTGAAATTCGGAATGTAGCTTACTATAGGCATGCGTACCTTCACTATTTAGTTTGGTTTTGATTGGCCCACTGGGGTTGGAAATACGGGGGTGGGAGTTAGAGGGGACCAAGTGATCTATGTGGTATTTAGGTATGTAAAGGAGTGAAATTCATACTCCTCTGGCAAAATCTACATTCCTATGAAGTTTGGGCCAAATTGTCCCAGTGGGGGCGGAGTTGTGGGGGTGACGGTCACTTGATCTTAGAACTATGGCAATATATGGCGTGTGATATATCAGTCGATTGATAATGATGAGAAAGGAAAGAAGGTAGGATTCTTTTTATATTTTCTAAATACTAAGTTCTAGAAAATAAATTTTTTGATAAAAAAAAATTGGGGGTTAAAAATTGCAGACGAAGGGGTAAAAATTGATGAACTCAGAGCTTCCGCTACTTTCCTATAACTTCCTCGGGAGACTTAATTTTTTGTTACAGTTGATAATAGCTATTTTATTAAAATGTTAAGAAAGGAAATGTCGTATTTAGGTAAGATGAAATAATCATCGGGGGTTGAATTTTTAATTTGCTAGTATCCATCTTCCGGTGTTCCTGCTTCATGCAGTTGAAAATAATGTTGGTGTTCTTCCACAATTTCTCGATCGACGTGTAATTGTTTCAAGCAGGCGGTGTTATATATTCTGCTCGGGAGGTTGGGGATTTTTAATTCAGAGCAAACGGAATGAGTTCTGCCCAGAATATAACGCTGTTGGAATAGGTTTTATTATGGCCAAGTTTTACTTGAAATATTACAAACTTCGAGGTTGATGACGATAACAACGCGCCATATTACAACCTTTGATAAGCATTGCCATTTCCTTTCCCGCAGCCATTTTACTAAATACGTTCCTCGTGAAAGTTGAAATAACAGCTTTGTCATACGATTCTTTGTTAAAAATTCGACAAAGCGATACATGATCCTGCTCATTTCGTATGACAGTGGGTTAATGACTCCTCGAAGTCTCGTGTCACTTGAATTATTAGAAGCTTCTTACATGATGAATGAGGCAACGAAAAAAGGCTTTCCCATTGGACACTATAGACGATTGGAATTACGAGGATTATTCAATAGAAACAACTTTGTACTGCGTAGCCGCAAAGATATTGCCAAGACAACGGAAAGCAAATATTTGTATGCATTGTTTAGACCTCTGTCCTACTCATTACCTGTTTGCTTCTTTCTAAGAGTTGGGATTAAGTTGGAAAATGACATTGTTCATGGTGACAATCCGTCCAAATATAATTTGCGTGCTGTTATTCAATTTTTAGCCGCTGAAGGGCGTCAGCCAATAGAATTTTTACGAGAATGAAAGCTGAATACGGCGACCATAGTTATTCTCATAGTTAGGGGCAGTGGTTGAAGGGTGCAAGAAATTTCAACAAAGAAGGGAATGCTCGTGTTGTAGCATCAGATGAAAATGTGAGACACAGTTGGAAATCCCTTTGGCCCTCTAAAATAACCACTAAAATAACAGCGGTTCAATTCAGACGCTGACGTTGAGCTTGATGTTAAGTAAGGGTTCCGCCAATAACTGTAGGAATTTGACCAAATGGGAATCTTTAGGTGAGTGTACCAATGTTTCTTTTGAACCATCTTCGTATCTTATTCCTTTTAATATCATTATCTGAAACGAAATTGTATTATGTTTACTAGCTGCAAGTCAATAAGTTTCGCACTAGTAAGGTTAAGGAAGAGTCACTAAGTTTTATTTATATTATAATACCCCTCCAGAAGTGATGAGATTTTATTAATGGTGGGTGTTCGTTTTCATGTACTGGGTACAAAAGTCTAGAACAGCAGCGGGACGTCGAAAAATAAGACGTAAAAAAAAAACGAAAAAAAAAAGGATACCACGCGTTTCTTCTTCGGTTTATTAAGATGTATTGAAGGACGAAGCTCATACTTGCACCTCCGAAATGATGAAAATAAAAGTAGACACAATGCTATTTCCAATGTTAATGTTTCCAATTCTCGAACAGCCTGATGATCTGTTATCCTCTGTTTGCAATCAGCTGAAAAGCGCAAACGCTCGCGTTCAACCAAAGATAAGAAAGAAAACGCTCATACTTGCACCTCACAGTCCTTGGGCTTCCCTGCACGACTCAAGCTAAACCCATCAATGCCCGCCCGATGTTCGCCTTCCCTGGAGAGCAAGGAGGCGTCTTCTGCTCATCTTCCTCCTCCCTATTTATTTATTTAAAAGTATAGCACCCCAGGGGAGAGAGTAGTGGGTGCAAGGAACAGAAAACGCAATTACAATGGATTGTCTTTTACATATTGGTTAAGTAATTTGTTAACATGGATCTTATGGATAATACAATTTGGCAATTTACACGTTTTATTTTGTTCATTCTTGTTTCATGGGAAACGAGGTTCCATTCCTCGATGGCATTATAAGGATTGACTAGAGGATACGGGATGGTTCCAATGTAAATTTACGGATAACTCAGGTGTTGGCGGTATTATTTATCCATTGAGAAATAAAGTGCGCCGGGTGGTGAAGCTCGCACAAGGCCCTGTTGAATTCTTTGAACCTAACCAATTGCGTTACGCCAGGAAGCGTAAGGGATAAAGGACAACTTACTCCTTATCAAAGAAAATACCTACAATTATTACTACTGGATCCGTGTCCGTCGTTTTGTTTTTGTTTTGTTTTAATTGTTTCGTTCGTTAAAGTCCTTTGGCTTTATTTGTCTCATGGACGAGAGAGAGAGAGAGAGAGAGAGAAAGAGAGAGCGGGAGAAAGGCGATTGGGTCGAAGGAAGGAGCGTTACGGGAAAACGGGGTGGGGCCGTGCATGCGAGCGCGTGACAAAGTCTCATTGCGGTCTCCATAACACATGTAGAACTTTCATCTTGTAAAAGGGCAGAAGTTTGCGTTTGTCGTCGTCGTCGTAGGTGGAACAATGGCTGGCGAGAGCGTCGTTGGCTGTTGGCTTCTGCCTTTGTTGGCGGGCGTGAATCGGGCATGCGGGGTTGGTCGGCGGGTTAAATACAGTGGCAGCGCTGCCGTCTCCTCCTCCTCCTTTCCTACCCCCCCCCCCCCCCCACCTTCCCATTCTGTTAGGTCTAATGTAGAGAAACGAGACATTCCCGGTGGGACCCACCACCCATAATGATAGCAAGAGGAAGAGGAGGAGGAGGACTAAAAAGGAAAGAGAAACCCCCTTTTCCTCTCTCTCTCTCTCTACTTTTTAACAGGTTTTTTTATTTTTTTATTTTTTACTTTTTTCCCTGCCCCCATGAATGATTGATGAGATTTTCCATTCAACTGTTATTATTTGTGTTTGGGAAACAGGATTCCGTGAACGAGTGAGTCTTTTGTTAAAGAACTTTTACATCGATTAAGCGTGCGACTGACGTAACCGCGTGGCGTTTCCGATAGGCTCTCGGCTCCTGTTTGCCGTGGCCGATTTGCAGCGTCGATGGATGGGAATGGCGGCACCGGCAACGGAATGCCGAAAGGAAAGTGGAAACCTCTCGGCTACTCCTCCGATCGATTATCCCTGTTTTATCGAATCGTGTGGCTTGCCTTCTTTTTACGAGGCACATCTTGTCACAACGGGCGGTCACACGGCCTTTGTAACTCATACAAACGACCACGTGGGCAGGGGATGCTCGCATTTATTACGTTTGACCGACAAAAAAGGACGAGCCCTTTCTCCTCCCTCTTTTCGTAAAAAACAAGCGCCCCGAAGGCGGTCAATCGATCGACTAATCGATCCAACAAGTTAATCGATGTTCTTCTATTGGCCACGGCCTTTGCTTCATCCTCTTCTATGACGTACGACTTGGAATTTGGGTGGAGTTGACCAGTTCCAATTAGCTTCATTCCCTGAAAGCAATGATGACGCCAGCCGCTCAACGACTCGGCCAGTCCAAAGAGTCTCGACAGTCTGTTTTATCCAACTTGCAAAGGAACCCATGTGGCCAAAAAAGCTTGATGCCATAAGAAAGTAATAAGAATACGTTCAGTTCAAATGTTAATGTCAGCACTCTTTTTAAAAACCACTGTTGCTGGCCCTAAATTTTTATGGAACGCGGAAAATTATTTAAACACACTAACTTCATATTGGGTCGTGGTACTGGTAGAAACAAATTCATTATATGATAAATTAGTCTTTTATATTTGGAAGTTGGGCTACCTTGTATGCCAGTGTTACTGTTTTTATACTTTACAACTGATCTAATGGTTGAAGAAAGGGGTTTTGAATTAGTGCTGATGAGGTTATTAGTGTTTTTAATTAGGAATATACATTTTTCTGTTTTGCTGCATTAATAATAACATACGTGTCCATAAGCAACATTAAATATATCATTTATTGCAGACACGTTTCGGCTTTCTGCCTCATTTACAACTGAAGAAACCATTTTATCTATTTAGTTAAAATGACTTAAGAATCTTAAATTACTATGTCCACGTCAATTGTTATGTTTTTGTTAATTTTTATTGTACTAATGTCCAACAATTGAAACGTCCATCACAGCTGGACAAACTACGAGGTAGTTTCATAAAGTTCCCGGAATTAATTTTTATTTCTGCACACAGAAAAAAATACAAACATTTAAACAACATTTCCTTCAAAATACTGTCCTTGGGCAGTAACACAGTCTTCATAATGCTTGGAAACACTCTGCGAAGCCAGTTTGTGGATCGGTGCGAAGTGCGGATATCGCAGCAGCTTTAACTTCATCGGCGCTGTTAAAATGTTGACCTTTAATCACATTTTTTTATGGTCGGGAAAAGGTAGAAATCGCACGGAGCGAGGTCTGGCGAGTACGGTAGATGTTCCAACGTTGGTACACCATGTTTTGCTAGATACTGGCGCACGAAAAGTGATCTGTGCGCTGGGAAGCCTCGCTCGCTCACACACATTAGCTCAATTTCACAGCATTGTATATTTTTTTTCCCGGAAACTTTTTGAAGCTACCTTGTATGTTTAAATCACTATTGTTACAAGAATACGGAGTTTTGACAATGAAAAGCTGTTAATTATTAAAAATTGTAATAATATAAAAGATTATTGGCATTATTTTATGAATATTTATATTATAGCTATGTTTATTTTTCATATAATTTTTCATAGTGTCCTGAACATTTATAAATACTACACAAAAAATTCGCTATACTTGGATTTACTTTGGGCTAGAAAAATGAACGCAACATTTTAAGAATTTTTTTTTTTGAGAAATCGTTTTCTATGGTTAATTTTGCATATCCTTTATCTGCGTTTGTTAGAAAGGATTCAACTTCCCCTTATCAAAATGAAATCAAAATGAAATTAAAAACACCAATGAATTCGTCGGCACTTTTATATTTTGTAAAAGCCCAGATCAAAATTAATAAAACAATCATGCCCAAAAAGACCCGCATATTACAAACTAGTACTACTACAAACAGCACCCGCATACTATGTGCGACCCAATTTCTTTCCATTCAGCTAAAATATAAGACAAAAATGTTAAAAACATTCCAGGTCTCAAATTTTTTGGGTCAGAAAATAAGAAAAGTCGAGAGACGCTGGTTATACCGTATTGTTTCTTTGACTACGTGTTCTGGACAAATCCTTGACACCCCCAACGCATGTTTCTTCCTCTCTTTTTTCCATTTTTTTTTGTTGTTTTTAATTGGTCGAGCACCGATCATTGTCGATGAAAGTTTTCCTTCTGTTTGATCAGTTGATCGATTTCCATGTGGCGGGCAATGATTCCTGCGGAGGCACCGGCGTTTCTACCTGGGAGACGACGCCAGGCTTTTAATAGAGAAGGTTAATTCGTATTGGTTTTGCATAATTAATGAACTCTTTTCAGAGTGAAAATGTTTTAGGTTCAGTTATCTGTTGATTTTGCGGAGCAACTGCTGCTGCATTAAAGAGAAAGAAGCTCGAGCTCTCGCCCTCTGATCGATGGATTTGTCAAAGAAAGCCACCAAATTGAAAACAAAAATTATTTTCAACAATTTTCAACTCGATTAAACAAGAAATCTTGAATTTATAAATAATAATAATAATAATAATAATAATAATAATAATAATAATAATAATAAAGATTAAAAGAAGTTTATTTAGGAAATGTGGATTGTGCCAGGAAGAGGAATGGAGAACGGGGCGGGAGGGATGGATGGAGGGGGTAGCGGGGAAACGGGGAAACGGGGAAACGGGGTTTGTTAGTGCGTAGCAGGTGCTTGGTTTCTCTGCCCGTCACGAACGTTTTGGGTGAGAGGCTATTTCGGCCATTAGCTTCGACACTGAGAGTTCCGGGATCGATACCTCAACAATCGGTAACAAGCGATAGCTCGTTTAAGAGGGTTCACAACAGTTCTGCCGGTTGAGGACGAGGCTGTTGGCGCCATTATCCCGTTTCCCTTCCTCCTCTCTTAACGAGAAAAGGAATCCCCCTTTCGCAGGAACCCCCTTGCCTGTTCATGGCCCTCGCCTTTTTTTAAAACAAACAAAAAATAATAACAAATAACACCAAAAAAGGTTGAAGAATGGAGGAGAGTCGAGAATAATGTCGCTCGACCCTTTAGCAAATGCACTCATATAAACATCTTCCGTGTTCTGAAAATACACCCATCATTCGTACATCCTTTTGAAACGAATTTTTATCCAAAGAAATGAGGCCTTAGGAAATGCAAAGCTCAAAAATCTTCCTGACGCTTTCCTTCATAATGCGATGAAAAGGGGGACAAAGAGAACTCTCTCCTTGTAGCGTGTCTACTGTCCTTTGAATTCATCCCTTTTTCCTTTTTTTTTTTTTTTTTTACACAAGCATTCGTCAAAGGATTGTATGAAAACAAAAAGTTTATATACATTAAACACAACGATTACAATCAAAAGTATTCAAAGACACTACAAAAGAAACATCGATCTACACTTTTCCCGTATCTATCATTAAGAATTTTTGGTTCCAAAGGACAATTTCCGTTGGACTGATCGTTTTTTAGGAAGAGGAAGAGTTGGCTCTTGATATCGTTTTATGTGCTTGTGGACCAGAATCTCATGACATGTGATGTGTTAGGTCTATGGAATCTATGATGAGGTGGAAAAAAGTTGCCTGGAGGAGGGGCAAGATAATGTCAGTGAAGATGACGATTATACTGAACTCGAACTGGTGCCGACATTCACACAAGCATATCATGGGTTCGAACCCATGAAAACACTAGATGGAACCCGCCAAAATTTGACGGTAAACAACTGTCCATTTTATTATTAAGCTACATCCCTTTAATTAAAAAATAAATAAATAAAAATCGTCAGAGCAACAAATAGAATAATAGAGCAGCTTAAAAGCAGAGAACGTTGCACGCTTCTATGCCAGTTAAAGGAATAGCCATTTTAACACGCCTGCGCAGAACCCAATTTTTTTACGGATGTACGTAAAGACAGTTTTTATCACATCACTACGCATGCGCTAAAAGCAATTTTGAATTGCAAATTATAGCTAATCAATTGTAATTATGGATACAAAAACTAACTTTGACAAATCTACAGGCTAAGATCTTTCATTTAAGACCAAAATGAAGTTTAGAGATGCAGTAGTTTTCTCCAACGAACTGTCGAAAGAATCATCCTTGGAACTTAAATACATAAATGAAACTGACTGAGCAAACACAATAAACATTAAAAATTCTTGTTTAATATCAAACATTGAGAGGTCTCGGTTGCGTTGGCATGGCCACGTGATACGGATGCCACAAAGTGGTCTTCCTAAACAGTTGCTATTTTCCAAGCCGATGGGTAAGAGACCAAGGGGTCGGTCTAGAATCAGATGGCTAGACTACATGGAGAATCTGGGTTCGAGTCGCTTGGGTATTACTATTGAGGACATGCGTCAGATGACGGAAGATCGTGAGCGCTGGAGACCCTCCATACGGCTGCTGCCCCCGCGACCCTAACGGTAAAATTTCAAACGAAAAATGATTCTCTGAACGAGCAAACACAATCAAAGATTAAGGACTTTTTTAAAAAAACAATACATTTGTATAAAAGTGAAATTATATATTACACTATGGTTTCTTGTATTTAAACACGTCTATAAACAAATTAGTTGTCTTCTTTCATTTAATACATGATCCCGCATCTATTGTTTTAAATGAATCCAGATTCGACTGCATTATTAGTTTAAAATACAAAAATTACAATCTAGTGGCCTAATATGACACGACAGTTTGGATAATGCATACCAAGATATACGTAGAGGAGAGTGAGCAAAAGTGCGATACTTTAATTTCTGTTCTGTACGATGCAGTAGCATAGTAGTGAAAGGCTGAGGTAGTAGTTTATGCAACTGCCCAAGCTGTTTACTCAGTCTGTTGTTTTTCAATGGCGACATATCGTTTTTTGTGTTTTTTGGATCTCTTTATGCTCCTCAGTTTCACGTGTTTTGAAGATGAGTGATTTAATTGTTAAACTGCTTATAGTTTGAAGTAGCTAGCATGCATAGTTATCAAAAAATATTAATTCAAAAAATACATGAGGTGAACCTAACGCAGGTCCCTACGCTGCTCCTAAAGCGAGCCCCCATATTTTTACGATTACTTATTCTCAACTTCTTGGAATTCTGACGTAGGATTCAAGTTTACGTTAGAAAAAGTTTCTAAGGAAAAATAAGCCTTTTTTAAAAATTTAAGATGCCTTTGAAGTAATTGAACACGTGATATTTCATTATAAAATAGGAATTTGCTATTTATGATTGTTTTTATAAGAAATAAGGGTTCTCTTTCATCAATATTTTCTCCGATTTAGGGGGGGGGGCAGATTTTAGAGCACTTTTTTGAATTGGTAAATGAATAATGTTTTGGAAAAAAGATTTTTATAAAAATAATGGTTTGCTTTATGGTGTTTTTAATAGTGCGATTTATAAAGTAACTTATCTAGGTATGTGTTCCATATTTTTCAATGTTTTTTACTTGCTAGATTTGTCTGTACATTTACTTGCTAGATTTGCCCCCCTAAAACAAAATGGGGCCCGTTTTAGGTCACTTTCCTCTATATACTTTTCCCCCAAAGATACAATAAGAAATATAAAATAAATAAAATTAGTAAATAATTAATCATCTAAATACCTATTTCAATAACCATACTTCTACAGAGCAGAGCGACATACTGACTGGATTGTAGCTAATGGAATATCATTGATCGAATGTTCAATCTGACCTCTTAATTCCGTCAGTGTTTGTGGGAGTGTGGCGTACACGTGTTCTTTAAAGTTCCCCAAAGGTAGAAGTTGAGAGGGGTTAAATCGGGAACTCCGTAGTACTTCCTCTTCGTCCTATCCATCTGTGATCGAGTTTTGTTATTGTTACTCTTGTTGGCGGTGCTGTACCAAATTTAACCCTCCAACGTCATTGTACCTCAACAGCATTCTTCACTTTCCAATAACACTTCAGTATTCACTTACGTTCATTTTGGTTTATAAACAAATGAACAGCAATGAACGTGTTGCTATGCTTTTCCAGCGCCGTCTGGATCATCCACAACAAACCTTAGATTTCTATCTCATTTCGTTGCTCAGCTATAATGTTTCAAAGAGTTTATACATCAATATGGGACAACCTGTATTTTTCAGTAGGGTAAAAAAAAACTAAATTATAAAACTAAACTTTAAAAAGTATAAAATGCAAGAGAACAACAGGAGCCAATCAAAGGGAAAGCCGATTGAAACATAATAATAACTTAACCAATAGTGGAGCAAGTAATAAGGTCTGTCTTCCTTCTTTTTAATCTTTTATTCTTATTGAATGACGTCATCCATCTTAACAGGTACAGGATCGTCAAATAGATTTAGTAATCGTTCTTCTCTTTTTATACAAGATCGTCAAATTTCGAAACTTTCCATGACATTCAATAGATGTTAATTTTTGATTGAATTTATTAATTTTAAATTGTCCAGGGTGATTCCGTGTCCAGGGCACGTTTTGCCACGGCCGAATTTTCTGAATTTTATATGGGCAAGAAGTTCTTTAAATCTTTTCGTGGAGCCTCAGTTTCGGGTTCCCGTTGGTTGCGTAGATTGATTTTGCCGGATTTTCTCTTCTTCTTTAGACGTAACCCCAGAGTTATTCCATCCTCTTTAATGGATCCTTGCATGGAAGATGTTTTTAAAGACACTCGGCCCATGCGCTTATAGTAGCCATTTCCACAGAAGCACTGTCGATTAGAGGAGGGAGTCCACGGCTTCTCCTTTGTAACGCACAGGTTTAAAGGGAAACTGCTCAAGTTCTCCTCCCTAAACCATGGATTCAGCTGGTTGCAAATTCTCTTTTCAGGCGCTTTGCACCCAATTGTCTTCGGTTCGCCTCCCACCCCCGGCCCCCAACGCCGGGTCGAAAACATTGCGGAAACGGGCAACTTGTTTAGCGACGCGACGCACACACACGGCAAAGACATTTCCAGCGAGAGCCACGTGTATGTGTTTATTTGTGTATATGCGTGCTTTCCTGTGTCTATCTGTCTGGTTGGCTATTTGCAGACAACGACTGGCCATGAATAACTGGAATCTGACATTCTGTTTAATGAAGGCAACAGCTGTAAAGTTTAATCGCAACGTATTGGTAATCGATAGGATTTACAAATGAGCGTAATATTACTCTCATTTGTTGAACTATTTGTTTGTTTGTTTGTTTGTTTGTTTATTTATTTGTTTGTTTGTTGACGACGACAGAGGTTGGTTCCTTTTGGCGAAACGGAACGGTGCGCGTTCTCTCTTTTCCCAAGTTCGTCGAAGGTATTTTCGCTAATTGGACGCTAATTGGAGACAAGCGTTTCAGAGGCATTGTCGCGTGACAGCGCCGGGGGGACGGACGGAAGGACCGACCAACCGAACGATAAATATGGAAACGTGCACATTGCCCCTCTTAATTTTCATCCCATCAACAAACACTGCAAATAAAATGAATTCGTCTAAATTCCTTCCTTTTTAAAATTAATTTGTCTAATTTTAAGTCTTCCATTCAACGGCTGTAAGATTTGCATCAAGCCACAGACACGTGGAAAGATCTCATGAAGTTTACGAACTCAGTTCAGAAGAAAGAAATGGTCATAAGACAAACAAAAGGCGAGGGTAAAGATGACAAACGAACCCTTAGGAAATTCTGAGTATTTTTACATGAAAGCGTTTCCAGAGAGATACTTGCCTAAATGTACAATGCATAATAATCGAATCTAAGTCTTAATTCGAACAAGTGATGGTTCTAAGTCTCACTGGACAACGTTTTTAATTAAAGACACGGCGACTACGCATGTGTAGATGAAGATGACGTTCGAACTTTTTTATTTAATTTCATTTGCATCCAAAGGGATAAACTAACGGAATTTCGATTCATTTCGCTTACATGTCAAAAAGTGATATTGGTAGTTGTCACAATTCATAATCAAGTTTTTTTGTAGTCAAGGGTATGTCGTTCCTAAGTTTCATACTTTTGTTTGAGAATTTTCTATTTAACTAAGAAGAGAGATCATAGGCCTAATCCTTTGGAGAAGTGTTCATCCAGTTTTTAGAAAATGAGCTGGGTAACTAACTAACGCTCTAATAGTACTCTCTCTCTCTCTCAATTTTGCCTCGTAAAATATTAATTGTAGGTAATGTAGATAGTTCTAAATGTCAATACAATACAAGTCAATCTAAGCTCGTCCACAGTAACTCGCAAAACCGAAAACCCTTATAACTATATATAGGGCATATTCCAATGTAGATATCTCGTTGTTTTCAAAGAAACAACCGGGTCTTTAAGAGTTTAAAATTTTCGGAGGTGCTTCATCCAATACGACCATTTGCTGAAATGCAATGTTAGCTGTTCTATACGAGTCTGAAATTTCAAAGTCGAACTCAATATTTTATTTGGAGAGGGAAACAATGTTAGCATTAGCATCCCGTTATGAACCTTAAAATTTAAGTTTTTTTCTTTTCTTCTTTTTAAGCCACATAACCCTGCAACGTTTGTTATTTAATTTAAATTTGAACTTTACTAACGAACTTAAAAAAGTTATTACTAAATTCTATATTTCCATCTGGCCGCACTTTTTTTAAGGTATAGGACATGATATAAATAATGAATGCGGCTTTGAGCGCTGATTACGGACATCGCGATCAATAGTTCCCGAGATACCGATCAAAAACGGAATTTCTGAAATATGCTATATTTCGAGTCATAGCAAAATGAAACCATGATAGTTTAAGAGTATACAAAAAACCAAAACGTAGTAATTTTGACCAAGGATACTATCGAAAAATCATAATTAACGAGAATCAATATTCAATATCTCAACAAGTGACAACCGATATTGATGTGACGTATGTATGTGCAGAGAATAGACTTCAATATAGAGAATTCAATAATGCACATAAATTTTTGAACAAATTCAATATTGAACCAACCACTACGGAGATAATAACATAAACCGCAAGATATGAACTATGGTAATAAGACGCCTACATTTAATACAGTCGGACCTCGGACATTCGCGAGATTAGGTTCCAGAACCTGCCGCGAATGAGGAGAGTTCGCGGATGTTTGGTAGAGTGATTAAAATGGTAATATAGACTTATTTCTAAAGTTGAAAGCCTAAATATGACCTCAATCATGCTCCTAAACACTTTAATTTCAATGATGAAAAATATTAAAGAAAATTTCACACCCTGGATTCGAACCAGGAACCTTTGGCTCAGACCGCCAAAGCGCCAGCCAATTATGCCACTGCGGACATGAAAGCTAAACGCTATTTTCATGACCTTAGGGTTGGTTAGAGCAGTTACCTAGTCCGCAGGCGGGGACTATCTTTCCTAAGGCGTAATATTCATTCAAATTCATAAATGTTCAGTGAGGGCTTTATCGCACACCTCAGCTGTTCAAATTAATGATGAAAAATGGGAAAGAAAATTTGAAATGAAATTAGAAAACGAAAAATTTCATTTAAAAGTTAGCTTAATTCATTACACTTTAAAAAACAACAACTAATGTTTGTTGTAAAAATAGAATACAGTACCGCCTAACGCATATTTGTCACACTATCACATTTACAATACGCGGCATTGGTGCAGTTTTCTTTTGCGTTCACAGTAAGGTAAACGAGTAAAGGAACGCGGATGTGCGAAAAAATCGCGGATGTAAACAAGTTCAGTTCTAATGAAATTTTCTCGATCTGTGAATTCGCGAATCCCGAAGCGTGGATATCCGAGGTCTGACTGTAATGTAAACCTTATTGAAGTGAAGTACAATTTATCATCTCGGCTAATGAGAGCCATATTGCAACACTTAATCTAATGGACCAAGGAATTTTTTTCATTAATATAATTTATATTTGTGTTTTTATGATTTCACATTTTATTCTAATGCACCAACTTAATACCCTCACATATTATAAATTAAGTGAAGGTTTGGTATGGTTTATTTGGGATTAACGTCCTTTTCAACTGCCATGATCATTTCAGGACGGCGTTATAGGGGCCGCAAATTTTGCCTCGCAAGGGTTCTTTAACGTGCAGCCGGCAAACGACTACACGGGACCAACGGCTTTACTTCCATTCCGAAAGAAGTGCGTGATCTCAGGATTTCCCCCTGAAAAATCCTCGTCGTCCTCGGCCGGGATCGAACCCGCGTACTCGGGCATCAGAGGCGATCACGCAACCACTGAGCCACCGAGGCCGATAAATTAAGTGAAGGAAGCCTCTTTGGAGTATTGAAGGAACCATGATTGCCTTACACGACCAAATTATTAACACTAAAAGCTACAGAAAACATTATCAAAGATTCAACTGATGAGGCTTGCAGAAAATGTCTTATTACAGAGGAAGCCATCCAACATATATCCTGTTGCAAAATACTCACGCAGGCAGATTTTATACAAAGACATAACCAGGTAGCTAACATCATACATCAACATCTAGCAAAGATACACAAACTTAGGTACATCCACACTCCATTTAATAAATATATCCCATACACTGACTTAGAGAACTTCACACTTGATAACTCAATCCCCAACACACACACGTAATTTACAAAAGACACACTGATATAATCACTAAATATACGGATCTTGCACACGAAATAAAACGCCTTTGGGGATTGACCAGAGTACACGTTGTTCCTATCGTTCTTTATTCACTGGGGTTATTCCACATTCAATACACAAAGCTCAATTTAAACCCAAACTTATACAAAATCTTACAGGAAGCCACAATCCTAAACACTTGCCACATAGTAAGGAAATTCCTACACCCAAAATATTCCCACGAGCATGTAATTTTTCCCTTTCTAATAATAATAATAATAATAAACTCCGATTTTACTTTTTTCATAGGACCAGCAAAAAAAAAAAATAATAATAATAAATAAATAAATAAATAAATAAATAAATAAATAAACGTATAATGCGGGAAAACAAAAAGTCGGATGAATAAAAAATTAATAAAATACTGCATTTCAAATATTTCGGAATGAAATTTCCTCAAACAATAGGAAAACATTAAAAAAATTTAAGATTACTGGGGAAAATGAATGGTTTTTGTTTGTTTTAGTTTTGATTAGAAATTTCACAAGTTGCGTTTTCACGAATCAAAAGAGACTGCAAATGTAATTGTTGATTTTCGTTTGACAAGAAAAAGATTTTAACAGTGCATTCACAGTTTCATTTGAGGAAGCACTCTCTCTACAGACTCAGCGTTGTCTTCGTCCACTTCATCACTGAAAAGACATTATAAACGTCATGACGCTTTTGTCATAATCAACATATTCACTAAGTTCAACTGCTATGTCAGTAAAGTCATTTCTCAATAAATCTTCATTCTTTGCTGCAACAACTGTTACATCCTGAGGTAAAGCTGCAAATTCAGTTTTCAGCTCTCTTTGTCACTGCACCAGGCCGAAGATAATAGGAACAGTGAGGGAAAAGTCCAGCAACCAAAAAAGTGTATATGCAGCATACGAGAAAAGTATCAAGTGGAAAACTACACGTAAAAACGTAAGATGGAGAAAATTTCCGTTTTCATTACGAAATAATCGGGATTTCTTTGAAGTTATTGATATAGAAGGTTCGTGATGACCAAGAAAAAAAATTACGTAAGAAGCGGGATACGTAAAACCGAAATTCTACTACAATAATAATAATAATACTAATAATAATAATAATAATAATAATAATAATAAAGTGACAACAACTGGGTTAACCCCAACATCATGTGTCGACGGGAGGTTAGAACACAAGTTGCCCCCCAACAGACGAATAGCCCAAACTGGGGTTAATGAATAAATAATAAGAGAAAGAAACATGAAGGGGAAAAAAATATTTATTTACTTTAAATAAGTAAAGGGACGCAAGCATCCTTGGATTTTACGAGGTCGATACTATTAAAATGCGCCAAGTAGTTATTGATCACTTTCATAATTGGATTTAGGGTAGATATCTTGGTTCTCCATTTTATATTAGAATTAATAACAAAGCCCCTGCGTGTATTATAATAACTGGCGAAATTAAAATCGTCAATTATAGAAGAGACGCATAACCTGCCGTGAAAAGCGTTTATTAAAATATTTAAAAAATAACGATTAATGATAGCTTGAATGTTAAATAGATTACGTCGAGTAAGAAATGAGCGATGAGATGGGTAAGAACTGATTAAAAAGTCTCTAAAACTAAAAAATTTGCGCTGAATACTGGAAACGGCCTGCATGTTGCCGCCGTACCAGATCCAAGCGCAGTAAATACGATCTGTAATAATAATAATAATAATAATAATAATAATAATAATAATAACAGCAATAATAATTCGTCCTTTCTGTTTTCTCATCTCGTGATCACCGGCTTTTGTTTCCTTCTTGTTGCGAAGAAGAATGTTTCCAGTGTGGGGGGATGAATGGGTGTGCGTAGGGTGCTGCTGCATTGTATCTAACTCTCTTATCTCCGTTCCTTTAATGGATCCCTCGTTCCACTTTTCTCTTGTTATGTTTATTTATTTTTAAACGTCGATCGAGTTCCTTTTCTCGTTTGAAATGCGAGACAAGAAACGGCAAAACAGTAGACTCAAAAAAAAAAAAAAAAAAAAACGAGGAGAAGGAGGATTGAATAATATTTGAATTTTTGACTCCAGATTACAAACGCTGACATGAATTCGAAAGAGAAAAGCCGATGTTGGGCGGGGGAGGGGGATTGTGGAAGGTTGGTGGGGGCGGAAGAACGCTTTCGTCTAAGTCTGCCTGTCTCTCTCCAATGTGGATCCTTTACAAGATTCCAGGCGAATGTAAACCATCATCTCAAAGAGTGCGCTCGTGCCGTTGCTTCGAAAATGGGAAGGAAGGGTCTTCCGAAAAGGAAAAGATTGCTTACTCGAGTAGAAAGAGAGAAAACGAAGAGACACGTGAGGTTTATCATCTTCCATCGATTTGACTGGGGCTCCAGAAGAAGTAGAAGAAGGGAATGGGTGGTAGGTGATCTCGTTCACTCGTACGGTGCTGTTCCATAGACCCCCCCCCCCCGTACTAGCCCACCTCTTCAATCCTCCTCATCACTGCAAATCGATGGGCGTTCTAAGAGTGACGCATGCGCGTTGGCGGGCTCCTCTCGTGTTCGCCCCTCCCACTCCGTGATTCCGAGGGATTTCCCAACGGGTTTTCTCCTAAGCTCCCGCTCACGTGCGCTTTGTCTATCCTTCGCTAGCCCCCCCCCCATCTCACCCTGTATTTCCACTTGTCCCCTGCCCTCGCTAGTGCGAAGGATGGCCGGCTGACGGTGGCGCTATAGCGGGGGGATGCCAAACCTTTTCTTTGCGCACATACGAACGAATTTGAGGTGAACCCTATTTACTTTGAACAGGTACCTCTCTACTGTCCACGTGTCTCGGTAAAAGTAAAGGAAAACGCTGGGCTGTTATTTGAAGAAGGAAGGAAGGAAGGAAGGAAGGGGAGACAAAGAGACGGTTTTATCTTGTCGAGCGCGCGCACGGAAATCGCAAATTTGGAACTTTCCAATCCTGCAGCAGCCTTCCTTCCCCGCCGGATGTGGAATGCAACGTGATCACTGAAAATCCGCGAACCAACAAAGCAGCCCGAGAGTCACTTCCGGTTGACGGGGGGGGGGGGGGGGATACTCTGGACCGACGCCGACCAAAAGCTCGCGATTGGTCGATCGTCGTGGATCACTTGCGGGAGAAAGATCGAAGGTCATTCGTTCAATAGACAAGTTACTTTAATAGTTAATGTAAAATTTCGCTTAGTGGCGACACAAGTTCGCCGCCATAACTAGAGTGTGGAAAGCATGTGGTGATGGATTGATTAGGTCCAACATTTAAAAAGAAAACAAACTGAAAATGAAAGGAAAGAACAATTTTATAAGTATGTTGCATATGCAATTTTTGGAGATCTTTTAAATGTCTTTTAAGGTAAACATTTTTTTTTTTAGTACATCAGTAACATCAGCGAAGGCCTTGTCGGATGTAGGCCAGATGAAGATCTCGGCAGTGAAGGCCAGGAAGTGAGGTATTCTTTTTGAATGAACTCCCATGTTGCCTTTGCTATAACAGAAATGCAGGAAAGCTTGCGGGCTATGAGTCAAGTAACATTAAAACTGGACACTTCTTATGTGGAAAAAAAAAAGTAGCTCGGTCTAAAGTCGTAGTTCTTTTCCCATCGTGCTGATGGTAGGAGGAGAATATGGCAAAGAAGTTAGTGAAAGCATTTAAAATAGCTTATAATAATCTTTATAGGTATATTTCTTTCATTAAATACTGCAATCCGTAAATGAAATAACACTACGATTTTACTTGGCAACAAAATTTCAAAAGTTCATGCTTCCGAGTTAAAAATTTGACATTACTTAAGGAATTCAATGTCCTGAATTGGCTTTGGTTTCTTAATAATGTGTACGTACTTTTTGAGAAATATTGTGTACAGGGCGATTCAGAATTCATTGTACAAACTTCTAGGGGAGGTAGTATGGGTTATTCTAAGCAAAAAAGTTCATATGAACATGAGTCCGAATTTGAATGATAACTGAGATATGAACAGAAATAAAAATGCCGCCACCAAAAGCAACAAGTTAATAACTCAGGTTTTTATAACACCTAGATAATGAAATTTGGGGGAATAATAGGGTGCTTAAAACTATGTATACCGTTAAAATTTAATCGAATTCCAACGAGTAGTTTCCGAGTTACGCAGTCAACATCGTAACGCGTGCTGGTTAGTACTCGCGTGTAAGCACGGATTACGATGTTGAATACGTAACTCGGAAACCGGCCGTTGGAATTCGATCAAATTTAACGGTATAAATAGTTTTATGCACCCTATTATTCCCCCAATTTTCATTATCTTAAGTGTTATAAAACCAGAGTTATTAACTTGTTGATTTTGGTGGCGGCATTTTTATTTCTGTTCATATCTCAGTTATCATTCAAATTCGGATTCATGTTCATATGAACTTTTTTTTCTTAGAATAACCCATACTACCTCCCCTAAAAGTTTGTACATTGAATTTTGAATCACCCTGTATATGTAAATACAGTCAGACCTCGGATATTCGCGCTTCGTGATTCGCGAATTCACAGATCCACGAAAATTTCTTTGGAACTGAACTTATTTTTTTGCACATCCGCGTTCATTTATTCATTTTACCTTACCGTGAACGCAAAAGAAAACGGCAGCCAATGCCTGTTCTATTAATTAGTAGGGGTAACATTAGTATACTGTACTGTAATTCTGATGATAGTATGACAAATATGCGTTAGACGGTACTGTACTCTGTTTTTACATCAAACATTTGTTGTTATTTGTTGTTGGTTTTTTTTTTTAAGTGTAATGAATTAAGCTAAATTTTAAATGAAATTAAAGTGTTTGGGAGCATGACTGGGGTCATATTTAGGGTTTAAACTATAGAAATAAAAATATATTACCATTTTAGTGACTATACCAAATATCCGCGAATCCTCCTCATTCGCGGCAAGTGCTGGAATTTAACCTCGCGAATGTCCGAGGTCTGACTGTATTATAATACTTTCGCCTTCTTCTCAATTTTGGATCTCTGAAGAACTGTTTAATCAAAAACGCTCTCTTGAATTTGGGCTTCACATGGTCGAGGGAATTTTTCATGCAGGTACTCGAATGCTGGTCCATTCTCATCCATGGATTATACCAAGTTTTTTACAAGGCCGAGCTTGATGTGTAAATGAGGAATGATGATTTTGTATTATTCTGCCAATGGTGGATGCTGTACATTAGTTTCTCCAAGATTAAAAGATAGCACTATACAATGGACATTACGTTAATAACTGTGCAATTCAGTTTCATTGCGGAGGCCTTCTCTCTCGGTGGTCACGCCCAACACCACCTCTACTAAAAGCCTGAGCGCGAAAATTTCATACATTGTTACATTATCATACGGAGTCATGTTTAATCGTATTTCTACCAATAATAAGCCCTAAATTATGACTCCGCATGATGATGTAACAATGTATGAAATTTTCGCGCTCAGGCTTTTAGTAGAGGTGGTGTTGGGCGTGACCACCGAGAGAGCAGGCCTCCGCAATGAAACTGAATTGCACAGTTATTAACGTAATGTTGTCACCCCCCAGCGCGGAAAAGTCACCTGACCATCTTAATCCGGCCAACAATCCAACCTTTATTATTTCCAACAAACGAAAAAAATACTGATTATTAAAATCCAAGATGGAAACAAAGAAGATTACATTGTTACTCGGACTAGCATGGTCAGGTGACTTTTCCGCGCTGGGGCCCGTTATATCGTTGGCCCCGGGTCGATTAATGATGATCTAACAATGTATGGCGTTTCTGTTATCAGGCCTTTTGTCTAGGAGGTGTTGGCCGGGGCCTGTCTTTCTCGTTGGCTACGGTTTAGGTGGTATTGGTTCAGCACGTTAAATTCATTCAGGATTGGGTACTTTCACCTAAGAAGCAATTTCATTGTTGCCCAGTGTAAGGCTTGGGTCACACTAGCGTAAAACGCCACGTAAATACGCCGACGTAACGACGTCGCCAAGAGCGGCACCATGCTATTTACCGGAAGTGACATCACTGGCGTCGTTACATCGGCGTATTTACGCGGCATTTTACGCCAGTGTGACCCAAGCCTTATCAACAACATAAGCACACGGAAAACGCTGTGGATAAGTATATTACTTTGATAGCTGTATGTACATTTCGCTCACCCTGTCAGCATCATCAGCAGAATATAGTGAATGGGTTGAAAGTAACACAATATGCAGAAAAGAATCGCCAATAGGGAAACAGAGTGAAATTTTTTAACGGTGTGCTACCCGTTGTTGACCCTGAATGCTAGTCACTCTCACTTATTATTAACTATTGTTACTTTTTACATTTATGTCTTTCTTTTTTTTATATTTTTTTTATATTTGGTTTTGTATTTTTTAATTTTAATTTCTATTCAGCCATCAGTAATTATGTGACCCAAAAATTTCATTCTGTTTCCCTATTGGCTATTTCTTTCTGTACATTGTGTGGTTTCAACATGTTCAGTGTATTCTGCTGATGATGCTCACAAGGCGAGTGAAATGTACAAACGGTGATGAAAATAAATTAAATTTTTGTGGACAATTATTAATAACATACGCTTAAAATAAATAATCGATGACTAATAAAACCAAGTTCAAATCGTGAAGAAGGCATTCCATCAACGAAGTGACGCGAGCAAACTTTTTATTTGGAAATTATTATAAATTTTCTGCAATTTATTCAGAACATTAAAAAAGAATTTGATAGTTTAATTTTCAAAAAGATGTAAAGTGTACTTAAAAGCCAGTGCAAACAAAAAATAAAAAGGGCCAGGAAGCAAATTTACCATTAAATTCTTTTTATTTTTAATTTTTGTGGAAAAGTGTTTTGATTTTTAAAGGATTTTTCATCTACAGTATCTGGTACCCTTCTTATTGATAAGTTCTTCACTGAATCAATGTCTTTCTTATTTAATTTAATTTTCCTAATCTCATGTTTCTTCTGGTTTCTTCATGTTTCGGTAATTTAAATAGCCTAAATGGAACTAAGTATGGACTAATCCTTATGGTTGAGCTCACCTCAAAACAACATTTTCTTTCCATTCACGAGGTTTTTTATAGCCATTACTGCAGTAGCCAACAACTGCGCAAACAATGCCATGACATCTTATAAGAAAAATTAGATTTAAATTTACTATTACTCCTTTTACAACCTTAACGCAGAGCCTAAAAGCACCGAAGCTCACGCAGTTCATAAGTTCACACACACACACACACACACACACACACACACACACACACACACTCTGTCTCTCTCAAGGCGGGTGACGCGAAGCCATCTAGCGGCTACCTTCGAAAGCCTTGCTGAAGAAACTTGTATATAGGGTCCATGGAAAAAGTGGAATCGGACCTGTTTAAAACGGAACGGAAAGGAAAAATAAACCGAAAAGAAGAAGACGACGACTTTATCGTTAAGAAGAGAGCTGTTTAGGGGGAGGGGGTCTTTATCTCGTTTCATGATGAGCTGCTGCTGTTGCCCGTGTTTGTTGTAATCACGAGGATCCCTGGGTGATCAGTGTTGATCCCTGTCGGCGTTTATTTTATTAAGTAGAGCAATCTCCTCGTGAGAGATAATTACACCGTCTCTCTCTCTCTCTCTCTTTCTTTCTCTCCTGTTGTTTATGGAATTTTTCCTCCTCCATTAGGCTTATGATTGTTCTTGACGCCGCATTGATTCTGGTGGCTTGGCTAGCGCGCAACGGGAAGAAGAGGCGGGGGGAGGGGGGGGGCGGCAGGGAAAGGACGGTTCGTTGCTGCTGACTCCTTGCCAGATGCTTATGTATTAAGTTACCCTCCACTCGGCTGCCAGAGCGCACCTTTCAACCCAATAGATGGGCGGAGAGGGTGGGGGATAGGGAAGCGAGAGTAGTCGTGGTGGGGAGGGGGATTCCTGTTGGCTGAGGTCCAAGTCCAGCCCACCCATCCATCCCGTCCCCCTTTTACCTTTTCCATTTTGTAAATATTGGCTGCTTCCGAAGTGGTTTTCGTTTTGTTTGTTGTTTTATTCCAATTTGGCGGTGGAGTTTCTGTTGCAAAATCCTCACTGACAAAAGGGAACCTGGCGTTTGTTTTTGCTTTTGCTGCCATTTTCACTGAATCGGTTTCCAAGAACGCTCGGGATTTCGTTTTCTGGTATCTCGCCTTTGATTTTTAATACAAATTAATGAACTAAGCAAGTTTCGTTATGAAATGGAGGGTTCTCGGCACTGTCCTTCTTGATGAAGTTGATGGACGCCTTGCAGTACATAGCGGGAAAGAAAACACACAATTTCGATCGGTTTCGCCTTTGTCAAGGATACAAATGAAGAGGCAGGCCAGACGCCTTATACTGTGTGAACCAAAACAATAAGAACAAACAATAGGAGTGATTCCTCACAAGAAAACTAACAAAAAAAGTTCATATCAACCTATTTCCGGAAATGTCTAGTTTCCATGGAAATGGCAAAAATTGCATGCACGACATCTGCCCCCATTACAATACAGATAGTGTGTTTTTTCTGTCGCGGAGTTACTTTGAGTGATCGTCGTGCAGCGCAGATACAATGGTTTGGTATTCATATGGGGAATATGCTGAGATGCTCTCCCATACGGACAAGAACATGTGAATGGTCGAGAGGCCGCACAGATGTACCAAGAAAAGTATCCCGCCAGACAGCACCATCCGAATTATAAAGGGTTTGTAACCATCTTTCGGCGTTTGTGTCAGAAGGGATCCTTTGATAGAAGAGGCGAACACAAAGGGCGGCCCTGGTTTGTTGGTTACATCTTTTGTAACACTGACACTATTACTGCTACAGTAATGCCATGTTCTGTACTAATTGCTCTACTACAAATAACCGTCTGTTCATTTTCTGGCCAGGAATCACCTCCTGAGGTTTGTCCTTATTGTTTTAGTTCACCATCTATACAGATTATAATGATATAAAGAGTCATTGATTGATTGAATCACAATAAAGGTAATTTGCTAAAACTACAGGCTATGGTAGTAAGAAAAATAGTTGTGATTGGTTGGAACACGATCATGATTGATAAAATCCGATGAGCTTACCAGGAAGAATAAGAATAATAATAACAAATAGAACCAAAATAAAAAGCCAAGGTAAAATTACAGAAATATAAATAAAATGATACAGAGAGCAATGGAAAGAATGAGAAAGCAGTAATACAAAACGAGAATGGCACTAAAAGCATAAATGAAATAGCGGTTAAATCGAGTCGGCGATGGGCATTAGCATTGAATGCACGCCGAACATTGTTTGCGCGTTGATGAGTTCATTAGGTGAATCACGTTTATATACTCATTGAGCACGCATGTGTAGACCAACTGTTAGCCCAATGATTGGGCATAAGTTGACAAGTCGTTGGGCCTACAATTGGAGTCAACTTTGGCGGTGTCCACCTAAGCCAATGTTGGCTGCAACCATTGGGCCAACATTTTGCTACCACCTGTATTGTAGTTGCCCAACGGTTTTTCAACATGGTAGCCAACATTTTGCCAACATTTTTTCATCATGCTTGCCAGTACTATACCAACATTTATAATACACTATGTTTTTCTCTTCATTTTTGTATTTTCGCTGAAGATGGGTACCTGGTACTGGAAATACGTATCCGGTATTTCAATTTTATTCTTTGTGGATTAGCGCCCCCCCCCCCTTTTTTTTGGGTTTGTCTTATAATTTTCTTTCAATTTAATCAATTTCATGTTTTGAGGCTAAAAAACGCTACTTAGCTGAACACTAAATTCTAAGTTTGGCCTTTATGAGTTCAAAATTAATGCTGAATTTTTTCCAATGAGTTTAAACTCAAATGTAAATTAATTTAATAAACTTGCATTTTTTTAATTAATTTGTTTTTGTTACATTATTTTGTTGATGTGTTAATTTTCTTAATTTTCATCAACACTTACTTCAAAATATGACTATAATTCTATTATTTTTAAACAAACGTATCCATAATAAAAACGGACTTATTATTGAATTTCAGCGATTCTGATCTCATTAATATATTCAAAGCCAACGAAAGGGAAAAGTACACAAATTTATGATCTAGAGTAATATAATGCTCCAAAATATTTTTATTGTTTAACAGTAAATAACATGCTAATAGCATCTTAAGGATACAAAAAATAGGCATCGTACAAAAAATAGTTAGATTTACACAATTAATAGTAATATGACTAACAAAAATACGAGGGGTGCTCAAAAAGTCATGTCGCGTATTTTTTTCCCTCGAAAATGACGGCAGATATGAGAAAATTGCGATATATAAAAGTTAGTTTGGTTCACTGTTAAAGTTTCCTGTTAGTGTCGTGCGCATCCGCTAAGCACTAGCTACGTGACAGTCCAAACAAGATGGCGGGTCTTATTTCATCGTCCAGTGCTTTTGAGCGGCAGAGTGTTTTCTTTGTGCAAAAGGAGTGAAACCAGCCAATATCCATAAGGAAATCGTATCGGTGTACGGAGGTGATACCGTGCAGCTCCGAACAGTACAACGTTGGTGCAAGGCTTTTAAAGAAGGACGAGAGGACCTGCTGGACGTACATCGCCCTGGCCGGCCGCGGGAATCCATGACTGACAGCAACATTGACGCTGTGGAAGCGCAAGTGCGGGAAAACCGACGGATTAGCGTGAGAGAAATTGCTGCAACGTTGGACATTTCATATGGGACGGCGTGCGATATTGTTCACGAGCAGCTCAGCTTTCGCAGATGGCCGCCACGGCAGTTGACGGCCGAACATCAAGGTGCTCGTTTCATGCTTGTTTGCTGCATCTCACCCGATACCAGGAGGAGGGTCAGGATTTTATGGGTCGAATCATCACAGGCGATGAATCATGGGTCCACCATTTCACGCCCGAAACCATGATGATGCAAGTTGAGGAAACGCACCTCATCTCCTACAACGAAAAAGTTCAAAACTGTGCCATCAGCTGGCAAGGTCATGTCGACATGTTTTTGGGATTGCCGTCGTCCGATACTGCTCGAGTTTCTTCCACCGCATACCACTGTCAATTCCGAACGCTACAGAGGCATACTAAGGAGTCTTCGAGAAGCCATACGCAGGAAAAAACCTGACTTGGCAAAATAGAGGACATCGTGCTGCACCACGACAACACACGTCCCCACACAGTGAAACGGGTCACGGACCTGTTGCAGCGATGGAACTGGGAAACACTGCTTCATCCTCCATACAGCCCGGACCTCGCTCCTAGTGACTACCATATCTTCGGACCGTTGAAGAAGTCACTGGCCGGTCAACATTTCCGCGACGACGACGAGGTGAAATCGGCAGTTCGCAACTGGTTCCACACTCCACCGGACGACTTTTATCAACAGGGCGTGGAAAAACTTGTCTACCGCTGGGATCGTTGCCTCAATCGGCTTGGTGATTATGTGGAAAAATAAAAGTTGAATTTAGCCACTAAAAAAAGTTGGATTTCCTGCCGCGCGCTTTATTCATTACTTTAGCCAGGATATCTCTGCCTGTCTGATTCAAACTTTACACAATCGGAAAGAAACTTTTAATTTTATTTAAAACCTAACAAATCGTATTTGGGTATTATTACTTAGATAAGCTAATATAATTAAAAATAATAGGCTTATTGGGCAAAAATTAGCGTTATTATTACACAAAATGTTTGGTTATCAGCTGTCAACCTTTATTATACAAAAAAATGAAATAAATTTTCGATGAAATAAAATTCTTCGTCAGTTATTTCTTTATTATTATTATTATTATTATTATTATTATTATTATTATTATTATT
>JAHWFO010002062.1:2241143-2312722 GCA_023313115.1 Rhysida immarginata
TTATTATTATTATTATTATTATTATTATTATTATTATTATTATTATTTATACATGAATGTGAACTTTAGAAAGCATATAACGCGAAATAACGTCGTAAAGCGTCTCCAGACTATTATAATCAATAATCTTTCTTGATCTGCCCCTGTTGCAGTGGCTAAATTTTAATGCAACTATCTGTACATGGGTTTATTTTTTTCCCGGTCACGATTTTAGAGAAAAAAAATACGCGACATTACTTTTTGATCACCCCTCGTAGAAGAAATAAGAACACAAAAAGCAATTATAATTAAATCTCATTAATAATATGAATTAACGAATGGTATCACAGGATATCTTTAACATAAAAAGGGTAGCCACTATAAAAATCTCTTTCCAAAATAGGTAACCACTATTAGGGATTGTATAGAAAAATGGGGGACACGTTTAAATCATCAAAGTAAGATCTTATTATAGCTTATAAATTATCAATACATGAATACCCAAGCATAGTATAAATTCAAATTTCTTTTTATCTAGTATAATCCTTCCAATAAAAAACCTAAGTAATAGCTATGTTTTAAGAAATAACATCACAGCCAATTAAACTGCATGCTGTCATACCCATTTAAATTAAACGATCCCCAATAGTTCTTCTTCTGCTAATCTGCACATCACTGCGTTAGGTTACCTGTCTGCGCCATTTTTTAAGTCGTCGTCCAATTCATGTCTGAAAGACAATAACCGGTTACTAGGCCTCCAGCTGAATATTCTATTAGGCTTTTGGCGGTGGTTTACATTCAGCCGTAGGTAGTAACCAGGCAGAGCGTGTAGATCTCTTACCGCGATTAAGATAAAGCGTGCAGTTGAAAACTCCATTTCATTGCAAATCGATTCATCTGTTTGTTGTTTGGTGTGTTTTTAAGAGATTGGATTGTCTCGATGTTCCAGTCGTCTTCATCATCATCATCATCATCACCACCACCACCACCACCAATACTGCTGCTATCATCCAATGGAGGATGAACGACGAAGCCGCCGTTTTGGGAAACGCCTTCGGCTCTTTGAGTACCTGTCTATCCAGTTTCAGGTGAATTCATTTGGCAGAGCCCAAAACCAAACGATGAAGTCAATCATCCGTAAACTTAATTCTCGTTTTCATTTATTGAATAATTGGCGGGCAACTCTTGTTTTCCTTCGTTCCTTCGCTGAATTGCTCTCGCTGCTCACATCGCCTCCGCTGTGCTGCCTTGAGTTTGCGGTCGACGCCGCCGCCGCTCTCGCTTGTTTCCACGCACAACGCGCCTCCCAATAAACGTCTCCTTCCTCCCTGCCCCCCTCACCCACCTCGTACTTCCTCGTGCGTTTTAATTATTGCTCCAATTGAAACGAGATTTTAATTAATCCGGAGTAATTTCTTAATTGGGAAAAAGTCGCAAGCGGGATCTTGAGCTTCGATCATCCCCGGGTGGCGGCGGCGGTTGTTCGGCCGCCCGCAAATCTCGCATTCCCTCCCTCTCTACGCCTTGCTCCTTATTTTACCCCATTTTCTCTATCCCCTCCTTCCTAGATCCCCTCGTATCTGTCATTCGATACGAGCAGATCGTTTATCTCCTAGCTTGGGATTCTTTCTTCAAAACGATCCGCCGGCTCTGAAGCTACTAGTTTAAGGTGAAGAAGGGAATGCCAACGGGATCCTCCGCATTTTAATTCTAGAGTCTTTATATTATTATTATTACTGTTATTATTATTATTATTATTATTATTATTATTATTATTATTATTATTATTATTACAGCGACAAATCTCATGTTAGATCATGTTAGATTAACAGTCATAAAACTGAAGTAAAAGGCTAGGCTAACCAAGAACTTAAAAGTAGCACTTGAGGATATAAGCCGTTCCGATAGGATGTTTTATTATTATTATTATTATTATTATTATTATTATTATTATTATTATGTTGTTGTTGTTGTTGTTTTGATGAAGAGCATCAACGCTTTCAAGGCCTCTCAACACGGTCTTGGAAACGTGCATCTCTAAATCAATAAGCGTTCTGCTTGAAGGCCTTAACCGAAATTGTTTTCCACGTACCGCCAAATAATTTTGCAAAGTACTTCGGAGTCCGATTAGTTTTAAGAGGAGAGGAGGGCATCTGGAGTCATTGATACATGTTCAGCATGGGGTTTCTCTCCCGCCCCCTCCCCCTTCCCATCCTTCTATTTACCTTGACAGAAGCGTAAAGAGAATCGGAACATCTGAAACGGAGTTGGTCATTTGAATGACGGAATTTTAAAATAACGAAACACAGAATCAGAAAAAAAAGTTCACACTAGGCAACAGGACGCGCTTTGCCATTCCCTTGCAAAAAGCGATTTTAGAGAGGGCAACGCACAGTTCAACACGAGAAGGTTTCTTTCTTTTATTAAATTCGATATCGCGTAGCTTACATCTCTCTCCCAGGGATACTCTGCTCTCAGCGAAATTTTAATTTGAAATGTTGGAAGAAGAGCCATCAGTCATTGAGAAACAATAATAACAACAACGACGACGACGCAAAACAGAATCGACCTTGTTCAGGTCGTGTCGCCAATATGCGCTGGTTTTATGGGATGGAGAAACGTCAGTTTGATATTTCAGGTTCAATAAAAGGGAACAATATATCATTGCAAATTACAGGTTCTCCTTTGACTCTTCCTCTCTCTCTCTCTCTCTCTCTCTCTCGGTACAAAGAAGAAGAGAAGCCGTTTCTCCTCCTCCTCCATTCGATTCGATCGATCGGCTTCGTCATCTCCGACCCTCCTCGTTCGTTGCAAAAAGTTATCAAACGGAATTGTCTCTCGCGTGTTGATGATGATGATGATGATGATGATGATCAATATGAGAGAACTACGACGTCGATGGTGACGACGTACAGCATGTATTAAAAAAATGTATAGAGCAGCGAAACAGCCACGTTATCTGGGTTGAGGGTTCGTCGTCCTTTCCAAAAAATGGAAAATTATTGCGGGGAAATTGGAGCAAAAGGGTTAAATGGAGGATTTGGGTTTATCCCGTAATGAGAACACAGCTTAATTTCTTAAGGTCTTAAACAGGAGGGTTCAATCGCGGCCATCGCATTGCGTAATCGAAAGACGTAAAAAATAAATTGATAGATGGAACATTCATAGAGACCTTCTACTATGACCTAAAATTAATTCTTCCTACATACTCCTAGATCCAATTCAAATTTTTAATTATTTTGTCAAAATAAAAAGCTCAATATCTCCCAAAATATTCAGTTATCTCTCTTCTATTTATATTTAAATATTATTCATCTCAATGCCAAAGAGTTAGCTGCCCAAAATTTGATCACATACGAACATACAAATATGCACAGAGAGAAATAGTCCCGCGAAATTTAACATGCCGTCGCGAATCATGAACAAAAAAAAATTCAGTTGGGAGGAGGACGTAATAAAAAAACCTTAACTCCAAAATGGCTCATCAGAACCGAGCAATTCATTTACAAAAATTCTTCGTCTCAATGAGAGCAGTTCGTACACATAGTCGAATTTATTGGTTTTTGTTCGCAGGTATGAATGCTGAAGCCGTTTCTTTATTTTAAGAAAAAAATCAATATCTCTTAAAAGATTAACCCATTATCATAAAAAATACGCCAAAGCACAGTTTAAGGAACCTTCTAAGTGTGTATTCATTTCATTTGCTGTCTGCAGTTTCGAAGTTCACTGCACAAATTTTCACAGACAGAATTTTTTTTCTTCCTAAATTTCAATCTATGTTCTCGAAGCATGAGTTTTTAAGCAAGAAAATAAATTTTGAATTAGGGTGGGCGGTGGGTGAATAATTAATTAGTTATTTTTTTTTACTGATTATTTATTTACGTGCTAGATTACATCACCGATTCCAAATCAATACGAGCACAACTACATCAAAAAAACAGCATACAAAACATTAACAAGATAATAAGCAAATACTGTACAGGGTGTTGCAAAAATATAGAGGACAGTAGTGCTCGGTAGCCTATCCTCTCACTTCAGGGGCCGCTTCATAAAATACTAATAGGGAAATTTTATTTTGTTAACCCATTTACGCCGAAATTGGTAAAAATGGAATTGAGACTTTATATCTTATATTTATATTCTGTAGCATATAAAGACATAACAAAACAGTTTACAAAGAAATAAAAAAAAAATTCCATCTATGGACGACAGCATATAATTTTAAATAAAATCTAGTTTGGAATTGCCAGGCAACAGGCCAGGAACTGCGTCACTACTTATTTTCTTGTTAAGTGAATTAAAAGTAATTTTTAAGTTATCATGGAGCATGTTTAATGAAATAATTGGCTATTTATTGGACTGCATTTTCATTTCATCCAAATTTTTATTGTGAACTTTTCGGACTTTAATTTCAAAATTCAAATTCTTCAATATCTTCAAAATTCAAAATTTTTCATCGCTATCATCGTTATCATTTTATATTGTCACTTTTTAAACAAGTGCTGAGTCAACAATGATGTCCGTTTTTACGAGGTGTGAAAATTATTTCAGGAGAATGGACTTGAGATTACTTGGACTGTTAGAAGCTTTGTTATTTAGTAATCTTTTACATTTTATTACTCTTAATTATATTCTTGTAATTTTTTATGTCTTTGTAAATTATTTTTTATGTCTTTACCTGCTACAGAATATAAATTTAAGATATGAAGAAGTCTCAGTTTCCATTTTTACCAATTTCGCGTAAATAGGTTAACAAAATAAAATTACTCAATTATCATTTTATGAAGCAGCCCCTGAAGCGAGAGGATAGGCTACCCAGCATTACTATACTCTATATTTTTCAACACCCTGTATATAGAACTAACTATAAAGTGAAAGCATTGCCAATCCTATTTTTTCCAGCACAATTACACACATTATAAGAAGAATGAAAAAATCAACATTATTATTTAACTTAAAACAAAAATCGAACAGATAGTAGGAACGAAAAGAATGTTAAGAAGATTCATAAATTAGAGAAAAATGGTCATTGCGAACACGAAAATAAGGCACTTTAATATAAGATAAAAGTATAGAATGAGTGAAGCCTCTTACAAGCTTAAAAACAAATATCAGGTCGTTGCATATCAAATGTCTGCGATGATATTTAATAGCGTTTGAACCCAAGCGAAGATAGTCATAACTTCATACAAATTACGTGTGATAATGCATTATGAGTTCAAGTAACATCATTAAGGTATTCGGTGTAGGCACCATACAACGAACGTACTGTTCAACGTTGGTTCCGAAAATTCCGGGCGGGAGTGACGGACCTGGCAAATGAACCACGCGGCAGGCCGCCCAATGTGTTGAATTACGCTGATCTGAAGCGATCTGTGGAAGAGGACCCGTCAAAAATTATTCGGGACCTTGCAGGGGATCATGTTGTATCAGCGTCGACTGTCAGTAGACACCTTGGGACCATCGGCAAGGTGAAAAAGCAGGACAAATGGGTCCCACATGAACTTACGGAAAACCAAAAAGAGCGTGAATTGCTTTTGCGCCATGAAGAAGCGGGAATTCTTGATCGCACTGTCACCTGCGACGAGAAGTGGCTCCTATACGACAATAGGAAACGGTCAGCACAGTGGCTGGATGCTGATGAACCACCACGACAGTTCCCTAAACCCCCGTTGCACTCCAGGAAGCTCATGGTTACATGGTTGGTGAAACATCCGACGTGTAGTGCTTTGCAGCTTCCTGCAGCAGGGGGAGACGACTACCGCTGCGACCTACTGTCGAGAACTGCATCGCATGCACACAAAACTGATTACCATCTCCCCTACCGATTACCATCTTTTCCAGAGCCTGGACAATTTTCTCTGGAGGAAAACATTCCTAACCCAAGCAGTCGTCGAAAACGCATTCCGGAAGTGTATTGAGTCCCGTGACCATGGATTCTATCGGAGAGGGCTCGAGAAGTTGCCAAATCGTTGGCAACAATGTTTGGATTGCAATGGGGGTTATTTCGAATAGCACGTGTGAAGGTGTCCTTTCCAGAGGGCCATTAAATATGACCTCTGCAAACCGACATTTGATATGCAACGACCTGATAGAATATCTTGATATACTAAGACCTTCTGAATTCGACGTATAATAGCTCTTTTCGACATTTCAGAAAAAAAAGAAAAGTTATTTCGAATCAATTTTAAAATATCGTTTAAAGGCAACACGAACAAAAAGTCTTTCGACACGTAAAAGTATTTGAAATGAGTCGACGCACAAACGGTCCACATCGCTGAAGCATATCTCAAGATGGGAAGGCAGCCACATCATAAAGCTTTGAAAGTATTTCCATGTTACCAAAATTATCAGTCAGGCGACAAAGGCCATCTAGAAGAGCGTAGCCCTTCCGAATAACCTTCAGGATATGGTGTTTAAGGTAAGCCTACAATCAAACAGCACACCCAAATCACAGATCGTAGAAACCCTTCTGATATTGATGTTATCCAATTCAGCTTTATAGCGTAAAGGCAAGCGCTGCCGAGAAAAGACGAGAGTTTTAGTATTTGGATTAAAGGAGTTGAAAATAAATTTCACCATCACTTTATAGTCATTTGGAGTTCTAAAAAACAATCTATATAAACCGTGTGTTTCAAAAGTTCCCGAACGCAAGAGATGACTTTCCCTGCATAACGTACTGTTGTGCAGGTATGCTGAAGGGCTGGTAGACAGGAGCCACTGTCTCTTTTTTTCAATTAATGGATGCTCCCAGTCGTTACGAATCCCGCTATTTATTTTACATAAATGCAAATACGCAAATACCTATGAGAGTGAAATAAAAGGTTAAAGTAAAAATTACTACGGTATACGGTATTAAGCTTATACCGGTACAGTAACAGTTTAAAAAGCGTTTATTGCGTGAAAACAAACAAATGAAATACAGTATGCAAGAACGAGCAGAGATGGTTCTCCTTTGCGCGAGAGGGGATTTGACGTTGCACAACGCCGCCGATGAATTCCATGCCCGAAATCCTGACCACCCGAAGCCTTCAACAAGTATTCTACATTTTTTACGTGGTGCATTGTTGGTTCAGCAAAGCAACTGTTGCTACATCCAAAGCATTTCTCTCCGTGTACACATAGTTTCGCAGCAAACAGGGAGATTTTGTTCCTAAATACCAATATCACGATATGATTACCGCTATCGCCATTGTGACTCAAATAACCCATATCTATACGAAAATATATCGTCACATATATAAATATTCGTCATATATACAGAAAGATGAACACATGAAAAAAGCTTGAATTAATATAGTAAAAGTTCATATTGAAGAATCGAAAAGGATTTTTAAAATGCTCCTAATGGATGGCCCTGCCGCCAACTACCGCCCTTTAGCACTTTTACACGACTTCGCTCGCTTGGAATGTTGAGTGAGTTTGACGTAGTGCCGGAGAAAAAAGGAGGATAATAATGTTCATTTTTTCTGTATATTCATATTCAGAAATTGCAAACTTTCATCCAAAAAGAGCCCGAGCAACGCCGGGTATATCTCTAGTTTTTAATATCATAGTTAACAATAAAACGCTTCTGTATGCCGAATTATAAGTTGTGAATTTGAATACATTTTAAAATTCTAAATTCGGCTCTTGACCCATTTTTGTTGGACAATGCGACCCAAAAGAGATTGGACTCCGCTGTTCTAAAGCAATCAGCCGGGAGAAGAGAGAAAAATCTCGAGAGCAACCGAAAACACGTTGCGCTTGAAATTTGTTAAGCTCTTTTGATTTGTTTTTTTTTTTTCAATTTATTTTTATTAATTTTTTTTTTAATTTGTCTTAAGGGAACGCAGAACTTCGAGAAGAAAAGAAGGATTGGGGAGTGAGAGAGCCAGGGGCATCAAACGGAGGAAAATTATTATTTTTCTTTTCTTTTTTCCCTTAGATTGAGAAATAATAGGAAAAGTTAATATTTCTAATTATCAGATATGACAAAAGCTGAGGGGGCAAAAAATCGAAGACGAAGACGACTGCTGGGGCGGATTGGCAGAAGAATAGCTGTGTGTGCTGTGGAAGAAAAGAAGAAGAAAGGGAGGGGGGGGGGGGCCGGCTGGCGGATGAAGGTTGAAATGTTGACATTTTCTTAAATGAAATTTTTTCCCCTCTCTCCTTATTGTCTTTTATCAAAAAAATGCCTCCATTTTAGAATTTCGGTTATAATTTTGGCGTCATTAATAATGCACGAGCGATTGGTTGTTTCGTTCGTCGTTCCTCTACCCTCACCTTCCGAACCCCTCTTTCAAGATCGATAATTAAAATTTTTCATTCCGTACCCTCCTTCCTTCCTTTCTACTTTACCCCCCACATTCAGTCGAGTCTCTCTCTCTCTCTCTCTCTCTCTCTCTCTCTCTCTTTCTTAGTTTTCTTTCTCAAAAAAGAAATCTCGTTTTTTCGTTTTTTTTTCTTGTCTCCCCCACCTACCATCGCGTATGTTTGAAGGAGAGTTCTTTTTTTCCCTTTTAAATATTATTCTTTTAAATATATTAGAGGAAAATTGAAAATAAAATGGAGAGAAAAGCGAATGTTTGCTTTATTTTAAAAGGCGCTGCGTTTTTTTTTTCAAGATGAAAACGAACCAAACGGTTTTTAAACGATGTTTGTTCTCTGTCTTCCGTCGTCCCCCCTCCCCCACATTCTTTGGCGTTGAACACACATTTCCAACAATGGCGGAGCGCTAGTGATGCCTGGATTTCGGTAAGGAGAGCGAGTAAAGCAGTCGATTTGTCGTCGATTTTGGCTTCACACCCCCCTCTCTATATGCTTATAGGCCGCCAAAGCCGAGAGCGCCAAAGTTTCCAATTCTCGAATCCGTCGGGTCGCGGGTTTGAATCCGGTCGTTGAAATATCAGAAGAACCAGTAAACAAAATAATTTTTCACGGTTTTATAGCACTAAACAGATTTGTTTCCACCATTTACACTCTCAAGAAAACGTAAGTTCAATAATAATAAAATGATTAAAATCTTTCTATATATATAAAGAAGGATGTTTGTTTGTTTGTGGGTTTGTTTGTTTGTTTGTTTGTTTGTTTGTTTTTTATACAAATCTACAGTTTTATTCCGATCTTCATAAAATTTCGCATACATAACCTTCAAAGCATGAGGAAGGTCACTGTCTACCTAAGATTTCGAAAAAATAATAATTATTGACAAAAAATCGATATTCATGGTTATGGCAGGGCATATTAATGAGAAATATCTCATGACCAACAATGCAAGACAAAGTTTTTGCAACAATGGTATCAACACGCAATTCACAAACACTCTGCACGGACCAACAATATATATCTCATGACCAACAATGCAAATAAAAGTTTGTGCAACAATAGGTATCAACAATGGTGTCAACACGCAATGCACCAACACTATGCAAGGATCAACAATATATGTCTTATGACCAACAATGCAAGGCAAAGTTTGTGCAATATAGAATTCAATGCATACAATTCCTGTTATTCAGGCTTTTCTTAGAAAAGAGAGTTCTTAGTACTTAACAATTTCTTGAAAACCTTAAAAAATGATCAGTAACTGGAGATAATGAGTTAGCAGACTATTGAGAAAGAGTGAAAGACAATAGAGGAAGCACTCCTTTAGCTCCGTGCTGTATTGAGCAAATGGTAAGCAAGTAAATAGAAGAATCGGTGACCGCTAGACTACACAAAGTGATGAATGGCCAATTTTTGCTTCAAGACATCGAAAGAAGAAAGGAAATTGCAACAACATGAGTACAAATTGTAAATTGTACATCTAAAGTAAGATTACGTGAGTAAAAAATTATTTAGACTAGAAGGCATCCTTGGAAAGGTCCATCCATTGTGAGCCTTTAAAAAAAATTTTTTCGGTAAATCAAGTCCCGGTATATCACCTAGAATGGCTTTTTCCAGTGAAGAGGTCAATTCCTGTCTTTCGGAGTTTTCTTAGAATGGATAGTCCCTTCGCTCTATATTGTAGTGATTCAGTTATTATTTAACCAATTTGGAGGCTTAATTTAGCTTTTTGAGGTTGTTCTATTACCCTACAAGCGTAATTATCCCGGGCAACGCCGGGTCCTCTGCTAGTCTATATATATAAAGAAGGATGTTTGTGAGTTTGTGGGTGTGTTTGTTTCTTATACAAATCTACAGTTTTATTCAGATCTTGATGAAATTTAGCATACTTGACCTTCAAAGCATGGGGAAGGTCACTGTCTACATCAGATTTCGGAAAAATAATAATTATCGATAAAAAAAAACGATATTCATGATTATGGCAGGGCATATTAATGAGAAATATCTCATGACCAACAATGCAAGGAAAAGTTTGTGCAATATAGATTTGAATTTGTAACAATGCATAGAATTCCTGTTACTCAGGCTTTTCTTAAAAAAAAAAAAAGAGTTCTTAGTACTTAATTTCTTGAAAATCTATAAAAATTATCAGTAACTGGAGATAATGGAGATTTAGCAGACTATTGAGAAAGAGTGGAAAGACGACAGAAGAAGCACTCCTTTAGCTCTGTGCTGTATTGAGCAAATGGTAAGTATGTAAATAGAAGAATCGGCGACTGCTAGACTACACTAAGTGATGAATGGCTAAGATTTGCTTCAAGACATCGAGAGAAGAAAGGGAATTGCAACAGCATCAAGTGTACATCTAAAGTAAGATTTCGTGAGTAAGAAATTATATAGACTAGCAGCGGCATCCTTGGAGAGGTCAATCCATTGTGAGCCTTTAAAAAAAATTATTCCAAATTTTTATTAAGAATTTTCACTGTATTAATTCTAAGCGTTTTCATGTGTTTATTTTTACGATATTTCAAAATTTATTCCAAAAAAAGTCCCACCCACGCAGGGACTATCACGTAGCTTATTTTATAGCACAGCATATCCAAACATTTCTTAAATATACATTTTGACTATATTCTGTGGGAATGTGTATATTTGGGAAATTGAGATGCTGATAATGCCATGACTGAACGTTCGTTTCCAAGAATTATTGATAATGAGCATAAAGTGGAAGATGCAGTGACAGAACATTAATAAGGCAGCGTCTATTGATGAGGCATAGCAGTCACGCGTATCTCCCTTAAGCTCCCTATCAAACGTCCAGACGACTGGCAAAAATTTATGTGCCTGGAAAGGAAAGAGAAAGAACGAGTATTGGTCAGAGAAACTCTGGAACTAAAACAGAAAAAGCTATACGGGCATTTGAAACATCTGAACAACGGTAGTTTCGAATAGAGCAACAGGGTATAAGAGCTTCTACGTCAAGGGTAAGTCTAAAGTATCTGGTAATGCTCCACATAAGAGTTTAGAAAAAAGTCCCGGTATATCAACTAAACTTCCTGTTTTTCGTATTTTTCGTAGAATGGATAGTCTTTTTGATTGAGTTATTATTTAACCAATTGGGAGTTATAATTTAATTTTTTGAGATTATTCTATTTACCTACAAGGTTACTTATCCCGGGCAACGCCGGGTACTTCTGCTCGTTATAAATAATGACAGATGTAGAAGAAAAGGACGACGAGACACAAGAGCCCTGTAATAAAAATAAAAATTGAACACCATCCTGTGTTCAATTTTTATAAATACATAATGACAGGAATTTAAGAAGATGACGAGAACGCAGTTCTTGCAGTGAAGATATTGCTAACTAAGTGAACAGGACAAAAGCAGTTATAGACGAGGTAAGCATGCTCGTGTTTCGAACTTACTGTAGATTATTTAGAAAAATAAAATGTGACGTTTTACATTTTTTTGCTCTAGCCTGAATTCATAATAAACCATTAAGGAGTGACACAACCAAGTATCGAAAGGCTAAAACACGAGTCGCCATTACATAAATCATTTGAAATATTATATTTCCAAACTTTTTGAATCTTTTTGAAAACACTTAAAAATTTCTTCTCGCAACAAAATGAGCATTTTTTCCTGTACCCTATGACAAAAAAGTCGCTTAACTGATATACATGTAAGTGCAACTGCAGTGGCAGCCATATTTGTTTTGCTGATGCATCACTCATGTTACTATAGCACTATCGTTGCATACAACTTTCGTCGCATCGGCCAACGAAAGTGATGATTTTAACAACGAGTCAAATTTCTGTATGAATTTGCGTCGACATTTGTTGAGATTCTATAAAGTTAGCGTCCGATGCATGATCAAACGTATTAAATGATGAACTGAAAAATGCAGTTCTGCACTTTGTGTCGACGTCAATGGACAGATTTTTTCGAAACTGGGATACGAATGCTTCTGAAAGAGGGAGAGTATACGTCGAAAAGTGACCGTGTCATTCACTAACTGACTGGGTTGCTTGTACGACTTGTCCAAGTCAAATTTGAACGTCCCTCGTCTATTTTTATGTAGACCCTCGAAACACCTGAGGGTCACGGCGAAGATGCCCCTTTCCAGTTTAATTAGTCCCATTGCCGGAGAAGTCCATGCACGGCTAATGGCTTTTTCTCTGCCGTTTTGGTTGTTGGTTGGAAGGGGAGATGGGTTTGCGCGTTTGCCCCCTCCCCCCACCACCAAAACGCCCACGCTTGACACCTGGCGGTTGACAGCGGATTCACTCACTTCCCATCTCTTCTGTCCCTGCACAGCGCCAGTTCTTTATCACTCTTAATGAGACGAAGCTGGGTTCGATCGCCCAACGGCTGCGCTCTGAAAACCGCTAATGAGCCGAGCCCACGTCCGGTTACCCCCGCTTTCTCTCCCTACCCACCCCTACCTCATCTCACCTCACCCTCCGTGGTCTATCGGTCGGAGCCTGGGCGCGAGTGAATAGGTAAAGAGTGAGAGAGAGAGAGAGAGAGAGAGAGAGAGAGAGAGAGAGAGAGAGAGAGAGAGAGAGAGAATACTTTTCGCCGTAGTGGTTCCATAAACCAACGGTTCGTGACAACGATTATCAACGTAGAGCGCAGGATTAAAAAAGAATCGAAAAGTGCCTCCTCCTCTTAAGACAAATACGCAAATAAACGGCTGTTGCCATGCGCTCTCTCTCTCTCTCTCTCTTTCCCCTCTTCCCTTTGTCTTTCAGTGTTTGTGGGCGTTAAGTATGATAACAAAAGTCAATGAAGATGACACGAAGGGGGTTAAAGGTCGACGATCCCACTCTCTTCTCTCTTGTGTTGTCTTTTTTTTTAATGAAGCAGCGCAGGAAACTTCTGCTGGCGGGCAGGAGAAAAAAATAAGGCCGGGTCTTCCAAATAGGTGGGTCCATTTCATCTCAAGCAGTAATTAAACCGCGGCCAGGGCTCCTTTATCACGCTTTAGCATTAATTGGTGTTTATTATAATCATTAACCTTTCAAAGCAAATAATCACTTTAATGGGCGAGCACTCGCTCTGCGCCACACTACAGTCGCGCATTCATTCAACAACAGCGCATTCAGCGTACAACGCTTTTGTATTGCGTACGCTTCTACTGGCGTTTCTTCTTGACTGGAATATGGGCCTAAAGAACGGCGGAGTTTAGTAAGATAATGACATAATTCCCGAACTACATGGAATTGAACACACGCACACATACACACACGCACTTATACAGGCTGTTGCAAAAATATAGAGGACAGTACTGCTGGGTAGCCTATCCTCTGCTTCAGGGGCCGCTTCATAAAATGATAATTGAGAAATTTTATTTTGTTAACCCATTTACGCCGAAATTGGTAAAAATGGAAATTGAGACTTCTTCATATCTTAACATTTCTATTCTGTAGCATGGAAAGACATAACAAAATAATTTACAAAGACCTAAAACAAAATTCCATCTACGGACGATAGACCTAAAATAAAATCTAAGTTTGGAATCGCTAGGCAACGGGACAGGAACTGACTCACTATTAGTTTTCTTGTTAAGTGAATTAATTTTTATTTTTAAGTTATCATGGAGCATGTTTAATTTTTAAGTATCGTGAAATAACTGGACTGCATTTTCATTTCATCGAAATTTTTATTGTGAACTTTTGCGGACTTTTCGGACCTTAATTTCAAAATTTAAAATTTTTCATCGTTATCGTTTCATATTGTCAGTTTCTACGTGGTGTGAAATTTATTGCCAGGACAATGGACTTGAGATTACTTGGACTATTAGAAGATCTATAAGCAGATCCATTCTTTCGCTACTTAATAAACACATCGCTCAAAATTACGGGAATGCTCCCCTTTATTTCTTAATATGGAGTTGAATGATCCACGTGCTTAGATTTTTCTACTCAATAAAACTGGGGATCGTGTTCCTATCGTGCTTGGCCAACTCCATGACCAACGAACTTTTCAGGACAGCCAGTTCGGAGACTTGTCTTCTCTTCTTGACAGCCTATTCCAAAATGTCTCAGATTATGTCGATGTGATTGAGATCTGGTGAATTACACAGGCCAACAAAAGATAACTTTTTATAAACTTTTCTTTAACGTTAAAAACCAAATTTAGGAAGCTCTAATCCACAAGGAGAAATGAAATATCGGATACATATTTCGGCTACCAAGTAGCCATCTTTAGCGGTGACAGACCAAAGTAAAACAAGGTCACATTTCTTGCGATTAGGTATCCCAGTACTTGAAACTAACTCCAATGACAACACTTCCAGCTCCTTTTTTGGACTGATCTTTGGATACATTTGCCAGCCTTTTCCCATAACCCTGGAATGGCCGTCACTGGAAAACAAGCGAAATCTCGATTCAGTCTTCGATGATCCAGTGACAAAGCCTATGAGAGACCAATTTTTTGGGCATTTCTGTAATGGGCGTTACTTTGGGACGCACCCAGGCTTTAAGAACTGAAAATGCGTCGACGAAGAGTTCGTTCTCAGATTGTTCGACTTGATCCATCATTAGACCGTTCGTTGGAGCAGTTCCTGACGAGTTCGGAAACGCTTGGTCATCGTCTCAAACGCCTACGATCCACTGTTCATCGGCTTGGAGAAGTTCTTTCCAAACTTCACCCACTGTTGATGAACCCTGTGGATGTGGATACTCCAACACAGCTCGCCATCTGTTCAAAGTTAGGAGCAAAAACAATGGTTCTTTTTGCCACTCAAGTCACGTTTTCCTTATGACCCCAGATTCAAACTGAAAATTAAGAACTGAAACGCACAGGAAAATACACCATAACGAACAACTAGAGTAGTCGGCAGGTCGTTTTACCGTCTACAAATCTTAACTACAAATGTTTAACTTCCAAACTTGGCACTTTAATTTTGGCCCGGCATGTTTAAGTGCATGAGAAATAACAGGACTTCGAGCCATCATACAAAAGGAAAAATTGTTCACCACCCTTGTTTCAGCGCCATGTTTTGTCTCCCAAAGAGAAATCCCCTCCTAGTCACCACATTTTTTTTCATTTATTCACCACATGCTCTCCACCCCCCACCCCCTCCCCCGACCCCTACTATCATAGCGGATGTGTTAATGGCGCGCATCGACAATGGCATTAGGAGCATCGATTTAATGGGCAGTTGTTGCTTAAAGAGCGTTGTTTACGGAACCAAATCCATTCAAAATCGGCGGGCAGACTTGGGGAGCGATTGGCCGCCAATGCGCATGTTCATTTGACGACATCCGGTTTAGAGTGACACCTCGTTTAACTAAGTCATTAAGCCCTCATCGAATGCATCCGAATGAAAAGTAGTCAGAAGGCATTCGAGGAGACAGGTAGATGGACACGCGGCCATTATCGGCTGCATGGAGAGAGAGGTGCACGCGCTCACGCGAAAACTCCTTTAATTCAATTAGAATCCCATTTCATCGGATACCAATTTATTTCTTGAAAGAAGAGAGGAACAGGCGGAGTAGGGCAGGCGGAGTATTCGGCCAGTTGCATCAGCAGCGCACAAACAGCAGGGGGGCCGTCCGTTGCTACGGTTGCCTCATCTCTCCCCTCCCCTCTTCCCCCCCGAGGGCGAGGCCCCCTTTGGCATTGGAGAGCGAACCAATTAGCTTCAAGTTGGGTGAAAACCATTCGAAAGGCGTTCGCCCTGTTGACGCTCGATTCTTTCAACCTCCCCACTCCTACTCACATTCCTGTTAAGGGCAAACGAGTATGACGAAACAAATTGAAAAATAAAGAAATAACGGCAAAGGGGGATTTGGGGAAGCCGAGGGTACAAACAAGGCAGTCAGGATAGGTCGTGGATTTGAATTTGGAAGATTCCACTTTTCCTTCCAAACGATGTCATCGTTGATTCTGCTGAGAGAGGGAATGACGCTGTTTCTCTCGGTTTCCAGTACTTCATAGTTTGGGATAAGGAGCTTCCATAAACCACTTGGCCCGGTCAGGAGGTTCGTTAAAAAACTACGCTGGGCTACGGGACGGGAAAGTGGTCCGATCTACGTAGTTTTTCATTTACTTTATTTGGCACAGTTAAACAGGGTACAGAATGCACAACAGCATTATGAATACTTATTTCAGTAATTACCTTCGTATTATCTACTATGCCGCCGTGCAGGTGATTTGAAGTCATATGACTTAGGCACGTCCCCACCCCCCTCCCACACACTTACACACAAGCGCGCACATGCACTTATAATCGACAGAGAACCCTTTGACCGATATAGGAAATTTAGCTTCAAATTATCGGTTCATCAATTTGGTACCAGAATATACTATGACGGTACGTTTTTTATTCCTGTTCAGAAAATAAGCGTGGGTTAAAATCGTGAAGATAGCGATGTGGATAGCAGTGAACAGTAGCAGTACCACTCCTCTAAAGATGCTCTGAAGGCTCAGATATGTTTATTGGTTTGTAACTAACCTAGTGTCACCGTTTGCTGATTCAGAATACAAGGTTACCGACAAATAAGTTCCTACTTCAGAGAGCTCTGGAGTGGCTTCTATTGCTCCAAATGAGACAAAATTTGCACTACAGATAAATCCAATGATGCGCTTGAAATTTATTAGATAAAAAATTTAAGTACCCAAATTCACCAATAGATGGCGCTGTAACACGATTGGTATTTATTTGCAAGATCATTGGTATTATTCGTAGAAGACTTGCATCTGTGCCAGCATTCGGCGCCATGTTTAGGGTATTCCGGCAGACTCACTGCGTTCAGCTGTGGAAAATATGGGGACATATTGAACAGATTTACCGCTACATATTTAACATTTCTTTGTGTAAGCATAGTCAATATTTTTGTGCGCTCCTGCGCTAACTATCGACGGATTATTTGACTAATTTTTTTTTATTTAATAAATGACAGGCGCATCATTTGAAGTACAAATTTTGTCTCATTTGGAGCAGTTGAACGCACTTCTCGCTTACTTTGTATTTAGAATTATTAAAAAATTACAGAAAGCAAATATCGGTTGTGTCCTTTTTATACCCAATAATTTTAACGATAGTTCTGGCAACAGAAAACAGCACAAACGTCTTCTGGAATCAACAGGAAAAGATACGTTCCATCCCGGGGGGAGGTCAAGGTAAGAGCCATCTTAGGCTACATGGAGGGAGGGGGGGGGGGGTTAAAAAGGCCAAAATGGAACAACATAGTTCATCGGAGTTTGAGATATTTTAGCACCAGAAAAACGAAAGACAAAGATCAACTGAAGCCAACCAGCAAGAAGGGACAGAAGGGACTTCAGCGCCCAACAGTTTTGCAGACATTGCCCTTGTTAAATTACCATGATAAACAAAAAGGAAAGGTCCCGCGACCTGGATTCCCAACCAGGAACCACGAATATCTGCTTCAGTTCTCCAAACAGCACTTGAATGTGGGTTATCGAAAGGAGAAAGGAATTTCCGCCCTCGAGTAAGATGCCTGGCCAATCATTAGGCTTTGGCTGCTTAGCAGTATTTAGGGCACTTGGGAGATAACCATTATACCAATGTCCGCGGTGGTTCAGTTAGAAGAGGCGACGAGCTTTATTTTCGTGGTTCCTAGTTCGAATTCAGGTAGTGGAATTTTTCCTTTCGTGTTTCGTCTTAATTGAGTTACCTAATGTTGAAGCGTAGTTTCCGTTGCCCTTATTATTTGATGGGACGAAATTTTTAAACAAATATGAAAAAGAAGAAGAAAAGGAGGAGGAAGAGGAGGACGAGAAATGGTTTCGTTCCGTTCATCGTTTGCAGATGGACTCCACATGTGCACATAACGACACTTTACGGATGAGAAACGGCGTTGAGCTGATGAGAGAGGAGAGAAGATCCAAAGATTTGTAGCGAGTCGTCTCTATACTATACCCTTCCGTCGTGGCTCCCCTATCACCGTATATCTCGTCTCTTTCCTTCCTTTTCGGAGAGTGGGAGAGTAAATGGGTTGTCGTTAACGGGGAGAGCATTCGTTTTCGGGGGTGGGGGCGAGCTAAGATGATTCCATTTTGGGCGTCGTTTGGAGCTGCCGAAACGGCTGATGGGAAAAGACTCGAAGCAAGTAAAACTCGTTAATTGGTGGAAAGCTTTAAGACCAGGAAATTGGGAGGGACACGGCTGGCGCGCCTGGCGAGGAACCCTCGGCAAAAGTTTTTGATGGGCGCCCAAACTGCGCAAGCGCCCGACGCCATCGCTGCAGCAGCCAAGTTGAGGCAACCAATTAGCGCTGATCGGGGAGGCACGCGGCGCTTTTGGGAGGCGCAGCTGTCGCCTGGCTCGGGGTTAAGAGGAAAGGTCATCGCCGGCTTCCAAAGGGAGATTGCTCGGGGGGGATGGACGGAAACGGCTGTAAAAGCAATGGGAAAAGACCCACTCACACTAACCCCTTCTCTCTCATAATATACCGGCACCAGAAACACCCAACTTAATTGCAACACACACATACCCGCAACAAGAAAATTTTCTCTTTTCAAAAGACGCTAATGTCATTGGATAGCTTTTCCTCATCTGCGGTAGAGATTGTCGCGCGGTTTTTATCGATCGCCAACGATTGTTCAAATTCATTGGCCGACAAATTAGCTTCGAAAACTTTTTTTTCCCGCCTTGAAGACATCCTCTTGGTATCAGGAGTAGAAAGTCGAAAGGAAAGGGCTCAACCATGGATACCTGACAGAGACATTGATTTGGTCTTCCTTTAGACTTGTTTCTAAATATAAAGTAGAAACGGGAAGGAAAAATTCTGCGACCTAGACTCCAACTAGGAATCACGCTTTTCGATTGTGCCGTCCTTACCAACTGAGTTACCGCGGACATGAACCGCAAAACTGGTCATATAGACTTCCATAAGCCACAAATCAACTCAACCGACAGAGCAGACCCCCGACTCTGGAATCCTCCTTATATAGGGTGTTGCATGTAGCTACAGGGCAGTATAACGGGAAGCCTACCCGCTCGATTGCAGGGGCCGGCTCGACATCAAATAATAATTGGGTCGAAAACATGACAGTTTGACGTTTACCTCCCCCCCCCCCCTCGCCGACTGTGGAAACTGCTGGCTGCTGCAGGCCACCTTCATCTCCCTCCATTCTGCCAATCGACCGAGCCGGCCCCTGCAATCGAGCGGGTAGACTTCCCGTTATACTGCCCTGTAGTTATCTGCAACACCCTGTACTTAAACCATCAAAGTAAATTGATGAAATTCAACTTCAAAGACAAGATAATAATCAAACTGAAGAAACTCTTCAAACATATCATAAATACTTTTTTAACAAAAATGAACCGAGTTCATGGGTCAAAAACCTTCCCAGAAAAATAGTTAGTCGAATAGCGAAAACCCCATCCAAATCGGATCAGTAGTTTTTGAGAAAATCGCGAACATACATACATTTATACGGGTCAAACAGAGAACCTCCTTTTTTGAAGTCGGTAAAAAAGAAAGAAAAAATTCCGCCACCTGAACTCGAACCAGGGACCACACTGAGCTACCGCGGATATGAACCATATAGCTAATAGGTAAAACAAAAAGCTAGAAACCTATATAGTGAGTATAGTCTGCCTTCAGACGCTGAAGAAGTTGGCTTGGCCAACGAAACGTACATACGTCGTTTATCCAAGTAATTAAACTCCTTGTGGAAAAGTGTATTCATTTTTTATGTGTTTAGCTTAGTCGCAATATAGCCATGTCAATTAGCGTAGTCCTTGGTTCGAGTTCAGGTCGCGGAATTTTTCCTTCCCTTTTCTACTGTGTATTTATGACATGTTTGAAGAGTTTCCCCAGTTTGGTTGGTATCTTCTCTTTGTTTGTTTCTATTTTTCTCTTTTCTAGGCGGTTTTTCTGAGAAATGGAAAGGGTTTTTGCGAAAATTGCGAAGGCTGAAGCAGGAGACACTAGCGTTGATCGGTGAACTCCCACCTTAAGGCTACTGAATAGCTTTCTGAATAGATGTCTTTATTGCGTGCACATGACAAAGTTCTCTCTTACAGTCCAGTCTCGTGGCTCGATAGTGGATCTCATTTTATGAATCGAAATGACCGGATGTTATTGAATAAAATTCACAAGGAAAATCCCAGACTCGTTGTCAAATGTCTATGAGGCGAATAAAGGATGGCCAAGGTGTCATAGGTGCATCTACAGACTAACACGAAGGCTTTATGAAGAGGGTCCTGTGCAATGCATACATGTAGTACTTATACCACACAGAGGAAATGAGAAGATGTTACGACAGCGAACAGGCAAGGGTAGCTCCTAAAAGAGTTTTCTTTAATCTGCTATTAGTCGAAAGGTATTGACTAGTACAGAACCCGCCCATTGAGCTACAAAACTCGAATAGGCGGTGTCCAGAATCGTCTGCCACAAAATATTTGATAAACAGAGTAAACATGACCTTTTCTTTTACAGGCCGAATCATGTTATAACGAATTCGCATATAACGAAATCCTGGTTATAGCAAAGAATTTCAAAACTCCCAATTTTCTCCCATATTAAAGTTTGGCTATAGCGACTCTAATATTATGAAAAATCGCTTTTAGCGAAATTCATTTTGCAAAATTTTAATTTTTTTATCGCTTAGACCTTTTACGCACTGCCAACTTGTTGCCGGCAACTGTGGTTGCGAACAACCAGAAAAAAATAGAAAACCGACGACGGCAGAACGAATGGGTAAACAAACAGCCGAGACCGTTCGTATCGCTCTCGTTCGTTCTCGCCTTCGTGTCGCGCTGGCTACCTCTCATAATGGTCGTAGAAGATGTACAAAGGTTGAGTCAAAAGTAGGGGCCGATTACCGCGCAAACTTTTAAATGGGAACCAGACAGGAACCACTCATTGCTAATCTTCTCATTGCTAATGCTCGATGGTCTTCTTCATCCAACGATCAGCCAGCTGGCGGATGCCCTCGCGAAACCACTCCTCCGGTTTCTGGGCGAAAAAGTCACTGACGGCGTCTTCAACCTCACTGACATTGGCGAAGCGCCGTCCACGCAGGAAGTGCGCTATGGATCGGAAGAGATGGTAGTCGGAAGGTGCCAGGTCGGGGCTGTATGCTGGATGTGGCAGAACCTCGATTTTTTCCAGCAGTTGACGACACACTTTCACCCGTTGTTGTGCTTGCGCAGGCGTCAGCTCGTGGGGCACAACTCGGCAGCTCCTGTTGATCTTTCCCATGGCGTGCAGATGTCGAACCACACTCTATTGTGATATCCGCCGATATCCGCCGCTAGTCCGCGGGTGGTGCTGCCTGGGTTGGCTTCCACTTGTTGCCGTAGGGCTGCGTCATCCACTTCTTTCGGTCTTCCGCTCCTTGGCGCATCTTCCAGGCCTTCCACCCTGCAAATTTCGGTGGCTGCTGCTCGCGCAGTGGTCCCCTTTTTCCAATAGTGACGAAGGGGCCCGCGCATCACTAATTTTTCTGTCATATTTTTACAAAGGCTGACGCAAGTGGCACAATGTCTATGGCATTCAAATTCGTTTCTTCCCACTCTTTTCTCTTAATAAACTGCGATATACCCTTGTGGTAAATGGTCTTCGCCCAGAATTCGTCAAACTCTAACCTCTCCTCCCGAGTCGGACACCACTTTTGACTCAACCTCTATAGTTGCTGAATGATATTATTTAAAAAAATAAGGAGAAAAAAAAAAGAAATACTGGGCGCAAGAACGTGGAAATAAAGGCATGTTCCGAATATTTTTTGAGGACTTGCAAAACCAAGACAATAATTTGAAATGAAAAATGAGACAAGAGGGATAATGAAAACATCCAAGAAAAAGCAAGGCTTCATGCAAAATGTTATTGCGGGAGCTTTTGTGAAGCCACGCCTTACGCCTCATCCTCGGCCCCACCGTGAATGCTTATTTCACAGATATAAACAAAGTACACGGATCGGGAAGGGGTGGTTGCTCTCACAGTGCACAGACGCAATAGAAACAAGTCACCCCAGCGGTTGCACAACTTCCCAGTCGCCTACGCGTGTACAAAATTTCAAGCCTCTAGGTCAATCCTTTCAAAAATTTTGCGTGTGACATACACACATACGTACATTTGTACCGTCGTTAATAGGGTTTTCATCATATTACCCTAAAACCCTAAAAATGTGTCAGCCACTTTCAGCTATGACCAAGGCAAGTAAACAACAAGTATTATTGTTGAACACACAAATTTTAAAGGATTTCAGAGATTCAGGGACGAGGAAACAAGACAATGCCCGTAAACAGCACACAGAAAATGTTTCTAATTTTTATAAAACACCTTTTTTATAACTTAAAACGATTTCTTCTTTACCACTTATGATAAAAATTCCTATGTAACGTAAAATTTTTACATTCCCAAGCAGTTCGTCATAACGGGTAGTAAACACCTCAATCTCCGATTTTTTTTGCAAACAATGTAGGTTATTCGCTTTATCTCCCGTTATCAAAAGAGCTTAACTAGGAACTGTGTACAGGGTAGTCGAAAAATCTAGCCTTCAATTTACTGGGTAGCTATCGTAGAATTTAAATCCTGTTAACTGCAAACAAATAGAAAATCGTGGGCGAGTTATCTGTTGGTGATATTCCGATGGCTTGTTGATGCAAATTAGGTCCATATACAAAATTTATCTCGCACACGGAACTGATAAATGATAAACTTATTCCGCATTCAATTATGAACACAATAGCCCAATCATCATAATCGGGAAAACGGTTCACTGAAAAATGATAATGCAATCATAGCTACATGCAAATCATGTCACAGATTCATCCAGCTTTGTTTACTTCTAGAAGCTTTCACAACAGCGCCATCTTTCTGTTGAGTTTGAATAAAAAGCCACATTTACGCACTTACAACGACTGTACAGTAAGATGGCTGAGTACACAGTTAAGGAAATGACTGCCATGTTCATGTGGTATGGAGCTGTTCATGAGAATGCTTCTGCTGCGGCTCGGCTTTATCAGGGCAGACTTCCAAACATCATGCGTTACTGTGGGAAACATTTTGAGCAAATCCTTAGGTTTTGCTTGCCGAAAACCTCTGTATACTTTTAAATTTTGTTAACTTAGATGTGAAAATAATTTAGACCCTTTGCATGTAAAAATGCTTCAGTTTCATTTTTGAATGGGGAACAAATTTGCATTGGAAATGGGTCCCTATTTGTTATAATTTATGAGATAACTTTTATATAGTTCCTAATTTGCATAATCAGGTCATCGGAAGGTCACCAACAGATAATAGACTTCCGTTATACTGATGGCAACAGATTTTTACATTCTACGATAGCTATCAAGTCACTTGAGGCTATAAACATTACGACCATCCTGTACAGCCGCCACTGAAGAGTCTCGTCAAGGACTGCGTGGCAAAAATACACCCGAATAAAATAAGGCGCATTGGTCAATTGAAAAAAAAACCCCACTTATTTGCTCGAGATTTATTAGACAAACATTTCCTTACAATGCCATCCCAAATGAAATGGTGGATTGCAATCGTAGCTGTTACCAAGTGCAGTTTCTCGTTTACATTTAGAAATTGCAGATTAATGTGCATCATTTGGATGATGCTTCTTTTTTAAATCTCAAATATTTCCCTACGATTGTATCTCTAGGGAAATGCTAATTAATTAATAATAATATTAATAAAATTTCCATTAATTATTAATAGATCCTGCATGGCAAAAAAAGCAAATCGGAATTGAACAATCGTTTCCTTCTTACTTGTGTAAGTACATTTTCAGAGAGTGAAGTCTTTCGAGGATTTTCACGACAATACGAGGGTGTAATGCAGAGAAGTTTCATCCAACAATTTATTTCTGTACATGACAGTGTTACCAACTTAGTGGATATTACACCAAAATTATGCAAAAATCCATTAAAAATTACATTAGAAAAATATAATCTAGTGGATTTTTAGTTCGATTTTAGGAGGAAAAAGATTTTGCGATTTAGCAACACTGGGATACGAGTTAAAAGTAGATAAACCATTGATGAATGATATAATCAAGTACCGAAAGGCTAAATGAATACTGCTACATAAATCATTGAAGAACTGCGTTGCTTATATATTCCACCCGTAAAACTTCTAATTTGTAATTTGCATATATTTGAAATGAATTAGGGCACGTGCTACTTAACCAATATCCACTATCATTATTTACTCGTTATATTCACTCATGACATGTTGTTATGAGTTGTTTGATATATTACATGCCATATCTTAACATTGAAAGTTCCAACGGTAACATATGGTACCTTACGTTACCTTTAGGACACTTACTATTTAACCATTTCCCACTATCACTATTTACTTGTTATATTCACTCATGACACGTTGTTACGAGTTGTTTGATATATTACACACCATATCTTAGCATTGAAAGTTCCATCGTTACCATATGGTACTATTAGCCACGTGCTAGTAAACCAATTACCACTATCGTTATTTACGCGTTATATTCATTAATGATACATCCTTACACGTACACGTGCTATTACACCAATTTGTGCTATCACTAGTTACTCTCATATATTCGTTCATGTGACGTCGTGACGATTTATTTTATACTAGAAGAGGTACCCGGCGTTGCCCGGGATAATTACACTTGCACAAACTTTTCCTTGCATTGTTGGTCATGAGATATATATTGTTGGTTCATGCAGTGTGTTTGTGAATTGCGTGCTGATACCATTGTTGATACCTATTGTTGTACCAACTTTGTCTTGCATTGTTGGTCATGAGATATATATTGTTGGTCCATGCAGTGTGTTTGTGAATTGCGTGTTGATACCATTGTTGCAAAAACTTTGTCTTGCATTGTTGGTCATGCGATATTTCTCATTAATATGCCCTGCCATAACCATGAATATCGATTTTTTATCAATAATTATTATTTTTTCGAAATCTGAAGTGGACAGTGACCTTCCTCATGCTTTGAAGGTCATGTATGCGAAATTTCATCAAGATCGGAATAAAACTGTAGATTTGTATAAAAAACATACAGACAAACAGACCCACAGACAAACCCACAAACATCCTTCTTTATATATTTACTAGAAGAGGTACCCGGCGTTGCCCGGGATAATTACACTTGCACAAACTTTTCCTTTCATTGTTAGTCATGAGATATATATTGTTGGTTCATGCAGTGTGTTTGTGAATTGCGTGCTGATACCATTGTTGATACCTATTGTTGTACCAACTTTGTCTTGCATTGTTGGTCATGAGATATTTCTCATTAATATGCCTTGCCATAACCATGAATATCGATTTTTTATCGATATTTATTATTTTTCCGAAATCTGAGGTAGACAGTGACCTTCCTCATGCTTTGAAGGTCATGTATGCGAAATTTTATCAAGATCGGAATAAAACTGTAGATTTGTATAAAAAACATACACACAGACCCACAGACGCGCAGACCCACAAACATCCTTCTTTATATATATAGATAGATTTTATTATATATTACATGCCATATCTGGTTAGAGGAAATTTTTAAGGGGGTATCGTAATGTTACCATTAGAGCACGTGCCATTAGAGCACATACCTATTCCGGCTATCTCAGATTCGTACTTGTTCGTGCTCTGTCCCATATTAATGGATTGGTGAAAACAGAGTGTGAAAAAGTTAATTCGTTTTCAAGTTATCGTAATAAATAAATAATAAGCTCCCTACGAATAATAAATTTTTTTTGATTTAGAGTCCTTTCTGCCCTTTCAATAATCGTCAATCTCGTGCATCCTGCACGCGCACCATCTCATTAACGTTTAGAGCACGCGCTGAGCCGAACCTATATGCTTATTACACGTTTTTCCCCAATGCAATTGTACCGATTTCGGCTATCTTCGAACTAAATTTATCAATTGGCTAAACACTATTTAATAACGTTATATTCGTTCATGGTTTGATATGTTACTTACTATATCTTAACATGGAAAAATTTTCGGGGGGGGGGTATCACAATAGTACAATTAGAGCGCGTGCCACTGTACAGATTTCGACCATCTTCGAACTCGTCCGTGCCATTTCCCATATCTATCGATTGGTAAAAACAGATTTTTAAAATCTTTCATACTTTCCGAGAAAATCGAGTTACGGACAGACGGACGGACGGACAAGGCCAAAGCATAAAGCACCTTTCGGTACTTAATAATTACAATTTGCTTCTTGGTGCATAACCTGTTCTAGACAGATTTTGTTAACATACAGGGGTTGGACAAAATAATATAAACATCCTCTGATTTTAGACGTTTTGTCGTATATCTAGAAAAATACTTGACGAATTATCCTGAAACTTCAAGGATGTAAAAGAGCATGTTACACCTCATATATTTCAGCGAAGGTTTTGTCCCGAAGGCAAATAGGGGAGCAGCAACAAATTGAACTAAAATATAATGTTTGGATTCACCCCGTCAAAAATTATGCTTGAAATGCGTTATAGCGGTGGCATAGGATTATGAGGCTTCTTTTACTTATCTGTGTTTTTTATACGAGAATAGTACGTGTATTCATGGAGATATAAGGGTTTCTTTAAAAAATCGAATTTTTGTTCGTGAGTTTTTTATTTATAACATGCAGGATTTTCAGCCCAATACGATACCTTCTTCAGGAAACTTGAAAAACTTCGATAGATACAGCACCCTGCAATCAAATATAAATATATTAAATATTTGATGAAATGTTAGCATTTTTACTTAATAATGTTTAACTGCGCATGCACAAGCATTACCAGATTGTCTTTTGCATAAACTGTTAGGCAAATGTACAGAGCTACTCTTATAAAAAGTCTAAGCAAATGTCGTGAAAATTCAGAAAGATATCGCCGATAGAATGAGTTCAATTTCAGTTGCTCTCAAAGAGTCCTATGAGCGAAAAGCGGGCCTACGGCATATTGATTTCATATCAGCATAAGGAGAAGAAGTTGATACTGGTGTCCGGTCCAAAAATAAAAATTTGAGAAAACCTTTTATCGTTTTGCTTATTTTTGAGAGCAACTGAAATTCAACAAGTTTCACGCTATTTGTTTGGGCTTTTCCTAAGAGTAGCTCTATACAGTTCGTTAATAAATTATGGCAAAGACATTTTGATAACGCTTGCGCATGCGCAGTTAAGCATTATTTAGTAAAAATGCTCATATTTCTCAAATATTTAATATTTTTATATTCTGATTGCAGGGTGTTGTCTCTACTGGAGTTTGTCATGTTTCCTGAAAATGGCATTGCATTGGGTTGAAAACCCCGCAGGTTATAAACAAAAAAACTTACGAAGAAACTTTATATCTCCATGTATATACGTGCTATTCTCATCCAAAGGAACACAGATAAGTAAAAGAAGCCTCATAATCCTATGCTACAGCTACAACGCATTTCAAGCGTTATTTTTTACATGGTGATTCCAAACATTATTTTTTTTAAAGAATAATTCCTAAGATGTTTAGTGAGGGTTTTATCGTACGCCATTCCTCAGCTGTTCAAATTAATGATGAAAAATAGGAAAGAAAATGTTCCTGGTTTGAATCCAGGCTATGGAATTTTCTTTCCTATTTTTCATCATTAATTATTTTTTTTTTGTTCAATTTGTTGCTGGCCCCCTATTTGCCTCCGGGACAAAACCTTCGCTGAAATATATAATGTGTAACATGCTCAATGAAACATTTTAAATAACTTCATGTGTCCGGGAGTTTCTTCCCAAGGGTGAAAGTGGCCTTTTGAGATAAAAGGTTGAACATCACTGGTCTAAAATTTAATTACATCAAATATGCTATGCCGCCACTTAATAATTATTTTTTGTTTAGTAGTGTTTTTGGCAGTTTTTAAGACTGGCATAAAAGGAATCGACAATGTCAAGATATTTTTAGCAAGTTTTTAAGCGTTAAAGTAGGCTTTTGGGGTATACATGAATACTTAAATTCATCTAATATGAGAATCATTAATATCACCAATCGGGAGAAGAGAGAGAGAGAGAAAGAGAAAGAAAGAAAGGCATTGGCCGCTCATTCACCAGTCCCTCTGTTGATCATGACACATTGGCTTCAATGAACTGCATGCTTAGGTGCATGATCATTAATTCACGTTAAATCGCCAGTTTTTTAGATTTAAAAAATCGAAATCGACAAGCAAAGTTTAAAGTCCACCCGACTCCTTCTAGCGATTACACCAGTAGATCTCTCGATCACGTGATTTCATCAATTTGAATGAATTAAAAAGCAAAACAAAAAGGACACACATTAGAATATAATGATAACGACAACACCCTCCCTCCTGTATTCTTATCTGCACTGGAAAATAGGGATGGCAACGGGATGGGGTGCAGCTTTTTTATTCTTTCTTTCGTGTCATTTTTCTTGATTGGTTTAGTTTTGTATCTCAAGTAAAAAAAAATTAGATTAGAGAACTAATTAACATTTATGTTTTTCGAGAGTGAATTCAATTAGAGTGTGATCAGTGAACGAGAAACTGAGGAAGGCCGAGCGAGAGGGTGGGAGAGGAGAAGGTTTGGGGAAATTGGAACAAAATGCCTCCCCCCCCCCCTCTTTCCTATGTTGGATAGAAGACTCTCTCTCTCTCCTGTCGCTTCCTCCAACCCTACATCCTTCACGACACGAAATTGAATTCGTCTATCAGCCCGGAAATCACGTGATCGCTTCCTTCTTTCCATTGGCTTTTAGTGATATTAATGTCGTAAGCGATGCACAGGAGTATAACCGAATTATTTGGCAAGTCACTTGGGAACATCCGGCACGCGCGCTTTCAAGCTCGTCAGGGGTGAAAGGTCACGTCCCCCCTTCTCACTAACCTTCCGACCAACTCCCCGGAGAAAGGGACTGGGTTGACTTTTGTTAATTGCTCAGAATAAATGGGAGCTATGGAAAGGGGGGGTACGGAAAGACAAGAAAGGAAACTCCTGATATACTCAAAGATATTTGAAAATGGATATGGGAAGACTTTTGAAGGTGCATTACATGTCAGTCGCTATTGTCATGTCTGGGATTTCGGGGACAATTGTCTATCGCGCTCTCTCGAGCAGTCTTGATCGAGAACGTCTCTTTCCGACACACATTACGACTGCCTCCCTATTAATGCTGTCGTAATCATCTTCTCTCCGTCTTCTGAATAATATTTAATAACCCTCTTACACGATCATTACAAAGTAAAATCGCATTGTCTTAACAATGTCGACCAATTGGAAATTGAATTGGACAGGCCAAGTTTATCTTTCGTTGGACAGAGGATAAATCCTTTTCGGGAGGTTGATCTGATTACCCTCCAGAAATTTAGGAATAACTGCTGAGTGGTGGTTATTCCCATTGTAACGTTTGAAAAAACCAGCGTTCTATTTTAAATCTTATTGATATCTTACAACATGCATTGTATAATGTTTATTTACCTTACAATCTGAGTAGTAGTCGCGTAAATGGTTATTTTCATTGTACTGGTGGCATTGCAATAATACTTATTACGCGCAACTAACGCTATTTTGGGAGCCCAAATAACCTGTAGGGCCCATGATCTGATTCTTTGGCCAAGTGCGTTCTGATGATGTTTATGGCTATGGCTGTAAACCAGGAAAAAAAGGACTAGAATGGCTCGCACGGCCCGAGTTACCAGCAGAAGCTAACGTTTCTGAGAGCCACTGGTGCCAAACGCAGAGCGTTCTAGAGCTACACATTTGTACACTATTCTATCTGTTCCTAGTTTTCCAAGAGCTACTTCATCAAGCCACGCCACACGAACGAATGCACTGGACCAATGACATGAGCCAAGCGTACATTTTCCGCAGTCACTAAACTGTAAATCCTGCGACTTATAGACAACGCTTATTTGCACAGCAATTTATTATTAGGACACACCACCTAATATCGTGTTGGAAACCCTCTAGGTATAGACTCTACAAGTTTGCGAAAACTGTCTTCCAGTATTTAAGCCTATTCTCAATCATGGCAACAAGCAACTCCGACAGATTGGAGGATGGGCCTGTCGACCTCATCTTACAAGATATTTGATCGGATTCAGATCTGGAGATTGCGACGGCCATGGGAGAGAAAAAAACACCCGCTGTCATGCTTATTGAACCAATCGAGTCTTATGGTACGGAACATTGTCCTACTGAAAATGTTCTTGTCCTGAAGGGAAGACGCTGAGTACGAAGATGTGAATCTGGTCGGCAACAATGAACCTCCTCCATCAGTGGTGGAATTATGAGGAGGTGAATAAATGAACCAAGGATAATATCTGACCATGGATTTCCTAATTAATTGATTCTAACACAGTTCTACTCAATTTATTCCAAATAAGCTACAATTTTGATGTCTATGAAAAATAGCATTGTTAGGATCTGTTTAATTTTCTTTAAAGCCTCCATGCCAATGAACCTCATTTATTTTGAACGTGTTTTGTTTTTCCGTTCAGGATGTCTCAAAAATCCAGATACATAAGGAATATTGACATGTTGCAGATTTAGAATACACATAGATGAATATGCATTACGGCAACAAACGTTCAAATTGATGCCCCTCAATATTATACTTACTCAATTATATGTATTCTACATCTGCAACATTTCAATATTCCCTGTGTCCGGACGTTTGGGACACCCTATATTTGTTTTTATTTTGTATAACAACAACAGTAAATAGCCTCGAAAGCAAGCGAAATGCTAATCCGTCAGTCACGAAAAGCTTGCCGTTGAGACTTTTTGAAGAATATTGACAGTTTGCCATTTCCAGTAAAACCGCGGTCGAAATACCTCATGATGAAAATCGAATGATAACAACAACAACAACAACAACAATTCTTCTTCTTATAACGGCTCGAAATAACGTAACATCGTGTTGGTGAAGACTCTTCGTTGGTAACTTTCCGAAGGACGTCCATTCGTTTATTCTCCATTACCTGGACACTATTTCATCAACAAAGCACCCACTCTACTCAGTTTTTCAAAGCATTCCAATCTTGATTTTTCAATTGCTTCTCTTTTGGACTTTTTTTCCTTCCACGGCATGGAGCATAGACTGTGAGAAAAGTTGGACGTTGAAAATGACGCATGGGCAAACGAGGGGGGCCATCTTGAATCGGATTGGGGTTTGTGGTTGTCGTTCAGTGGACGACCGATTCGGTTGGTGGGTGCTGCTGCCGCCATTGGAGGTGGTGAGGGTTTGTTGGAAAGGGGATGCCGGAAAGAGGGTAGGAAACCGTTGCTCTTATGGCTGCTTGTTAATGGTAATAGGAAGCAGGTGTCTCGCACGTGCAAGGTTCACGCGATTCGGGAGAACGTGATGGATGCACAGAGGGCGAGTGAGTGAGTGAGTGGGTGGGTGGGTTGGAGTTGGATGGGCAAAAGGAGAGCGAGAGAGCGCTGGAGTGAAGGGTGGTTCGCTCTATGATGGAGAGCACGTGCAGGATTTTCCAGCGGCACGTGCCTCGCCCGTTTCGGCCAATCGGAAGGAGGGGGGGATAAGGCACGGGCAAATATGGAATATTGTTAGCGCAAAGCCTGTCGGGACCGAAGAAGCAATCATGTTAAACATTGCCGACTACACTTCGCTCTCTGCCTCCGCCGAAAATTTGATAAACGAATCGATAGAAGTCGTCGGTCGGATTTTCCCGCTCCAGGGGCCACGAGGAACCTGCCGCCTTCTCAGATCGTAAATTAACCCACCACCCACCCGCCCACCCATCCACCCTTCCTTCCTTCATCCTTTGGAGTGTGGTAAACAGGGCAAAGCCAATTGGCAATTTTTCCCTCTCTCTGGGAGAAACCGTCACGTGGAACACTTGGCGCGCGCGCCTCTTAATAGGGAAGAGGCCCTTTAAAACTGAATTTAATTCACGCGCTCTTTCTATTTCTTTTTTTTTTCTTCTTATTTTTGGAGATTTAATTCTTGACGCGTCTAAGAAGGCAAAGGAAGGGAGTGCAAAATGTCCCCACTCACATATATATATATACATATATATTTTGGCTGAAACGACGGCTTCCACACCTAACAATAATAACAACAACAACAACAACAACAACAACGACGATGAAACTATAAGTATTTCACGAGGTAGCTGCTGATCTTTAGAGTTTTTGGAATGACTTGTTTTCGAAAAAACCTAGGGAAATGAAATTGCTGGAGATTTCAAATTCACTTACATTCTAATTAACAATGAAAGATTCAAATCCAACAATAACCAATAATATATACTAACAAAATAAAAATCCATCAATTTTTAACAGCTTAATAAAACAAAGTTTGTAAACTTAAGATTAACTTTTATCCATCTGGTCTAGTGTTAAGATTCAACTATTTTATTCATTTATACCATTTTTATTACACACATTTCTCCTGACGCGTTTCCAAAGCCAACTAGAAAGACAGGCCCTGACGCGGAAAAGTCACCTGACCATAGAAGTCCGAATAACAATGTAACATTCATTGTTTCCAACTTGGATTTTAACAATATGTATATTTTCGTTTGTTGAAAACAATGAAAGTTGGATTGTTGGTCGGACTGCTATGGTCAGGTGACTTTTCTGCGTCAGGGCCTTGTATTTTTCGTTGGCCTCGACGCGTTTCGATATTACATTATTCTCAAGATAGAAAGTAAAATTTCAATTGCTTTTACAATGACGGTTATATACGTTGTTTTGTTGACAATTGCTTAATGGTAACATTATTAGATTTTTAAATTATTGTTTTGCAATTAATTTCTTGTCATCATCTTATGTTTATTTCGTGTATGTTTAAGAAGACAAACAGTTTATTAAATTAGCAAATCATACACGAAATAAACATATTACGACAAGAAATTAATTACAAGACAATAAGTTAAAAATCTAATAACGTTATCATTAAACAACAGAGCGTTTACAGCACGTGACCACGTAATGCACTGCATGGTTGGATCGCCCATCGGGGTGCTAGCAATAATCCAATCTTCACTGTCTCCATCTTAGACGTTAACAATCAGTAGTTTTCCATTTGTTGGAAACAATGAAGGTTGGATTGTTGCTAGCACCCCGATGCGATTAAAACTGACTTTTCCGTTTCCAGACCTCGTTATCTCCTTTGTGGTGTTGGCCGGGGCCTGTGGTGCTCGTTGGCTACGTTGTTACATCATCATAAAAAAGTCATAATTTAGGGCTTATTATTGGTAGAAGTACGAATAACAATGCTCTACCTTTAATGATGTAATAATGAATTACGCTTCAGTGGGGAGGATTTCTTTCTCGATGGTCACGGCGCAGATCTTCTCTCTAGGAGGTGTTGGTTGAGGTCGTCTACGATGTTTTTAGATCTGAGAGTTCCAAAGGTTGTTTGTCCATCGCTCTTACTACCTATGGCCGCCCCATTATTTGCCATGTTGTATTGACTGGAGGCCCCTGGCGTTTGTTTTTTTTGTGGTAGGGGGCGTACTACTTCGGTCACTTCATTTCCCTTTTCATGGTAATGGCAGGACGATGATTCAGATTTCCTTTGGAGGGGAGGTGCACACGAGGCTGGGCTGCCTCGATCGATAAGGACACGCAGTCGAGATGGAGGTGGAGGAAGGGGGATTCTCCGCTCGGAAATAATATCAAAACATAATATCGCTTTCGAAATTAAAACTTACTCCTTGCAACTTAGACGAAATGTTCATGGTTTTTTTTTCCTATTTATTCGTCATGTGTATTGGAACGAAGAGACGACCGGCAACGGCCACGTTTCGCATTGTTGCAGGAGAACGCTGGAAGCCTAACGAAGGTGCCGCAAACCGACCGCGTGATTACCAGCACTCAATTCATTATTAATCAGCGATAAACCGTATCACTTTAAAAGAGCAGTAGAAAGGATTCCTTTAGCGTTCGAATTTTCTGTCAGTTTATGTTACATAACAATAAGGAAAGCAAACAGCGTTCGCCATTTCTTCCCTCCTCCACCCACTCCGTGGGTTTTTGCGTTACTCTTGTTTCAGGTGTAATTTCAGTTCGTGGATGGAATAGGGGTTTGTTTTCTGAATGTGTGCGTGTGTTTCTGTGTCAGTGCAGAAGGAAATGTTCTTTCGCCCTCCTCCTCCTCCTCCACTACTTTTGTCTAATTTTATTTTTATCTGTGCCGCCCTCGCTCACGGGGCTCTCTTGCTATCTGGTGCGGCGCCGCATTTATAATTCATGGGGGCGACAGCGCAGGATCAGTTCCCACCGACGGCTCATCCGATGAGAGGGCGAAGGGGAGAACGGAAAACTCGGTCGCCGCCCGCGCAAGGGCTCGTCTCTCTCTCTCTCTCTCTCTCTCTCTCTCTCTGATCCTATTCTGAAGGCAAACAACCGTACAATTCTTCTGGACGCGACGCCTTTGCCTCGTTGTCTGCTACCTAAAAGCCAAGCTCCCCAACTGGCTTCACTGCTATGCACTCTACAATTCACTATTTTAAGCATACTGTCACCCGTCCCTAACTCTTTAAACGGTGTTCAACAAAGCCGGTATCTTGGTAGACAAATGCTACTATATATCCCAAGATGGCTCCTAAAATTTACTTCTTGTAGCAATTTGGCTATTACACATATATCCATTTGACAGAGTGGAATGGTAGAACTACAAAAACTGTATTTATTCAAGGGAATTTTGATGGATAAATTCTCAATGAGTGGACTTATTTAAAGCTATCAGTTTAGGACAAAAAAAACCTAGGATCTTTTAATGATGGCATTTTGCTTTAAGACTGACCACATTGAACTATATCAAACAAGAAGTGGAATCACATTACTTGGACTGTTAGGAGTGGATTCCACATGCGTAAAAACAACGGCAGAAACAACAAGGCAGAAAATGTTCTGACGTCAGTTCCTACTTTCGTGTTTTTTCGAGTTGGGTTGAGTCATAGCCTACAAAGATAAGATAATTTTCTGTCGGGAGAAAGAATAGAGCAGGAAGTGATGAGAGAACATTTTCTGCCTTGTGGTTTCTGCCCTTGTTTTTACGCATGTGGAATCCAGGCCTTAAGGCTCAAACACATCTACACGCACAGATTTATCCAATCTATATAAGACTTCATTCTGCTTCCGGTTATACAGGGTGTTGCAAAAATGTAGAGAACAGTTGTGCTGGGTAGCCTATCCTCTCGCTTTAGGAGCCGCTTTAGAAAATGATAATTGGGCAATTTTATTTTGTTAACGCATTTACGCCGAAATTGGTAAAATTGGAAATTGAGACTTCCTCATATCTTAACATTTCTATTCTGTAGCAAATAAAAAATAATTTACAAAGACATAAAAAAAATTCCATCTATGGAAGACAGCATATAATCTTAAATAAAATCTATGTTTGAAATCGCTAGGCAACGGGCCAGGAACTGACGTCACTACTAAGTTTCCTTGTTAAGTGAATTAACAATTTTTAATTTTAATTTTTATTCTTAAATTATCATGGAGCATGTTTAATTTTTAAGTATCCTGAAATAATTAGCTATTTATTGGACTGCATTTTCATTTCATCGAAATTTTTATTGTGAACTTTTCGGACCTTAATTTCAAAATTCAAATTCTTCAAGACCTTCAAAACCAGAGACAAATGAAAGAAAGAGACTGGCAGTGCCCTATTCATTTCGCTGAGCGCTACTTTTGCCACCGGAAGTGCAGCATTCGCCATGTTGCTATTGGCAAAAACCTAAGGCGGCGTATATTCTCAATGTAATTTCAGCTGTTTTTGTAGATGATTTCTGGAAGTATTAGTAAGCATAACCCGTTTTCTGATTTTTTTTTAAAAAATTTTATTGCATTAACTAACGATAACGTACACTTTTAATGACTTCAAATAGCTGAATCCATGCCTAACGAATTTTTAAAAGACAAATATTTTAAAATTTTAAATTGAAAGAAAAAGAAGAAATAATTCTCAGTTCAATAAAATAATCAATTTATTAATCCACATATTGTAATAAGCAATTAACTAATACTATAATTACTTGTGAACTGAAGTATTGTAGATACAGCAATCCAATTGTTGGACTACGATAATGGAATTCGGTGCCTGTGCACAGAAGTAACCACCGAAAAAGAAGGCCTTCGCATTTCTACCAATAATAAGCCATAAAGTTGCCCTACCTATGATGATATAACAATGTATTACGTTTCATTGCGGAGGCCTGCTCTCTCGGTGGTTACGGCCAACACTTCCTAGAGAGAAGGCCTGCGGACAAAAGGTGTATACATTGTTACATCACCATCAAGCGGTCAAATTTAGGGCTTATTATTGGTAGAAATACGAATAACAATAGCCGCTTGATGATGATGGAACAATATATACACCTTTTGTCCGCAGGTCTTCTCTCTAGGAGGTTTTGTTACGGCACACACAAGTGGATTATAAGACTATACTCCGTCCAACGAAGGAAAAACTGGGCGTGTCTAATTAAATTTCCAATTTCAATTGTTAGACATTGTTGCGAAGTTAAATTAACAATGTTTAACAACTGAAACTGGAAATTTAACTCGACACGCCCTGTTTTTCTTTCGTTGGAAGAGTATAGGCAGTCATCTATTTTTACCCTTTTATCTGCACTTTTTTTCCTCTCCCCAAGTTTTTTAATCAAGAAAATTCATTTTCTCAAACGTAATATGTATAAAATGTAAAAAACCTCGTATCTTCTTTCCTTTTTCATCATTTCCGAACGTATGATATATACGAGGTGCATTCAAGTTCTAAGGCCTCCGATTTTTTTTCTAATTAACTACTCACCCGAAATCGATGAAACTGGCGTTACTTCTCGACGTAATCGCCCTGCAGACGTACACATTTTTCACAACGCTGACGCCATGATTCCATGGCAGCGGCGAAGGCTTCTTTAGGAGTCTGTTTTGACCACTGGAAAATCGCTGAGGCAATAGCAGCACGGCTGGTGAATGTGCGGCCACGGAGAGTGTCTTTCATTGTTGGAAAAAGCCAAAAGTCACTAGGAGCCAGATCAGGTGAGTAGGGAGCATGAGGAATCACTTGAAAGTTGTTATCACGAAGAAACTGTTGCGTAACATTAGCTCGATGTGCGGGTGGGTTGTCTTGGTGAAACAGCACACGCGCAGCCCTTCCCGGACGTTTTTGTTGCAGTGCAGGAAGGAATTTGTTCTTCAAAACATTTTCGTAGGATGCACCTGTTACCGTGGTGCCCTTTGGAATGCAATGGGTAAGGATTACGCCCTCGCTGTCCCAGAACATGGACACCATCATTTTTTCAGCACTGGCAGTTACCCGAAATTTTTTTGGTGGCGGTGAATCTGTGTGCTTCCATTGAGCTGACTGGCGCTTTGTTTCTGGATTGAAAAATGGTATCCACGTCTCATCCATTGTCACAACCGACGAAAAGAAAGTCCCATTCATGCTGTCGTTGCTCATCAACATTGCTTGGCAACATGCCACACGGGCAGCCTTGTGGTCGTCCGTCAGCATTCGTGGCACCCACCTGGATGACACTTTTCGCATTTTCAGGTCGTCATGCAGGATTGTGTGCACAGAACCCACACAAATGCCAACTGTGGAGGCGATCTGTTCAACAGTCATTCGGCGATCCCCCAAAACAATTCTCTCCACTTTCTCGATCATGTCGTCAGACCGGCTTGTGCGAGCCCGAGGTTGTTTCGGTTTGTTGTCACACGATGTTCTGCCTTCATTTAACTGTCGCACCCAAGAACGCACTTTCGACACATCCATAACTCCATCACCACATGTCTCCTTCAACTGTCGATGAATTTCAATTGGTTTCACACCACGCAAATTCAGAAAACGAATGATTGCACGCTGTTCAAGTAAGGAAAACGTCGCCATTTTAAGTATCTAAAACAGTTCTCATTCTCGCCGCTGGCGGTAAAATTCCATCTGCCATACGGTGCTGCCATCTCTGGGATGTATTGACAATGAACGCGGCCTCATTTTAAAACAATGCGCATGTTTCTATCTCTTTCCAATCCGGAGAAAAAAAATCGGAGGCCTTAGAACTTGAATGCACCTCGTAACATGTCATGGCCATAGTTCTAAGGATCAAGTGACTGCCACCCCCGTAAATCCGACCCCCCTGCAAGAATTGGATCTGTAGATCTTACCTAGAGGAATCTGGATACCGAATTTCACGCCTTTACGTACCTAAATAGCACTCAGATATGTTGCCCTCCCTGAATCCCACCCCCGTAATTCCGACCCCAGTGTACTAATCAAAACCAAACTAAATAGTACAGATGGGCATGCCCATAGTAAGCTACATTCTGAATTTCAACCTTCTACCTCAAACAATGTAGAAATTATGAAGGGGTACACAGTTAAGACATTATAAAACCAATAAGTAGCTCCATTCTTCGGCTACTGAATAATATAGATTATGAGCACTTGAGCAATCGTGCGTCGACAAAGCGATTTCACGTGCGCGCGCCGATGTCAATTATGCTTAAAAGATGAACAGAAAGTAACAATGTATTCCTTCTTGACAAATCGATTGTTATATAACATGCCATTATCTTTGTATTCTTTACACTCACTGTTTTAGCACGTGAATTCGACTTGAAGGGGTCCACGAAAAATTCTGAAAAGTTGATACGGCCGAGATAAGATTTTGATGGTCATATTTCTGAAAACAGAATTTGAAAAAGTTAATTCGTTTTCAAGTTATCGTGCAAACGGCGGACGGCCGGATAAATGTACAGACCAAGGACGCATTCTTATAAGTAGCTTTTGTGCTAAAGCTCCTAATAAGCCCTGAAATGCGATTAAACGTATCTTCGGATGATGAGTTACATGTGACGTTTTCGCGCTCAAGCCTTATCTTTAGGAGGCGTTGGTATAGGCCGATACTACAATTGCTTGTAACAATGAGTAAACGTGGTCATGTCAGCAATGCTTAAAAGATACACAAAATAATCTTTTAATCATTGTTGAGGAATTGATTGTTATATCACATGCAATATCTTGGTATTCTTAATGTTCACTCTTAGAATACGTGCAATTGACACTTAAAGGGTTCCTCGAAAAAGCTTGAAAAGTTGATACAATCGAGTTAAGACCTTGATGATCATATTTTCGAAAACAGAATTTGAAAAAGTGAATTCGTTTACAAGTTATCGTGCAAACGTCAGATGACTGGACGGATAAACGAACAGACTAAGCATGCATTCTTATAAGTAGCTTTTAGCTAAAGTTGCTAATAAAGGACGTGTGCAATGAGGCTTTAGCCGACGCTGACTGGCTGATGAATTTACTCAACGTCATGACCATGTGATCAAGGCAAGAGGAAGGATTCTCATGACTATACTTTCCGACGACATACAACGCCAACAATCGGCGCAAACGCCTTAGTTAAACAACGACGATTATTTAGGAGCCTCACTTTCATTTGGCCGAGGTTTTAAGTCTCCTAAGTTGATTTCGTTTCCCTCCTCCAAAGGAGAAATGGTTCCAAGTTGGCTTTCACGAGAGGTTGCGTGAGGAAAGTGACGTCGCCTCTTTGGGGAGCTTCGTTAGCAAGGCGACGCCATTTTTGCGGGCGCCAGTTCCACCTTGTGCTCCTTGAGTGACATAGTTGCTGACAGAAGGTATCTCCACGGAGTTGCGCATGTTGTGCGAGCTGCATGGGGGGGGAGACAAGTCGAACGAGGAAGGCACGCGCTCAACATTTACACCTCATTCACCAAACCCTATTGGAGGCTTTCAGGGGTGGGGTAATGGAAACCAAAGGCGAAACGAGCAAAGCAAGCGGGAAGGGGGGGGGGGTATGTCGAACATAGACGACTCTGTTATGCTAACGTAGCGTGGGTTCTAGACCATTTGGAATCGATTTGTGCCGTTCTTCTATTGGGTTTTGAAAACTCCCTCTTTACCAGCTCCACTGAACTCCTGTACATATCCCCCCTACGCTTTTCATATCACACTACTGTTGGTCATTAATTATTAACATCGTATGCAGGCTTCGTATGTTCTGTTCGCTCATGTAGCCACCCGTGCGTGTGCATTAACTCTGATTGATCGTTGAAAAAAATCAAAGAAAAATCCAAAGTCCGCCTTTTTAAAAGATTCCGCTTTTCTTTTCCTCGCAACATGTATCTTTTCATCTCTGTTATCTCAATTCGCTCACCCTACCTCCAGTACTTCCAGCCAGTGGTGGCACCCACCAGCTTCCATTTTTTTTCTTTTTAATTCCTTTCTCTCTTCCTCCTCTTTTCTCCCCACCCCCCTCCTCCTCCTCTCCCCCGGTGGGTTTTCTTTCTCTTAATACATACACCCATCTACACTTGGTCGCAGGTATTGTGGTCGTTACGTGCGTGGGTGGGTGCTGGGTCTCTACCACTATCAATAGAAAGGGGGCGGTGCTCCAGATTTCTCTGCCATTGATGAAAAACGAGGGAATTTGAAATTCGTTCGCCTCCAGACCCTGCACGCAAGCCTCATTTTTTGTCCTCTCCTTTCTTCCTCTTCAGCGCATGCTCCGTCGATGGGAAATGAGAAGTTCAAAGACTCCCCACCCTCACCCCCTTGAATTCTGTGAGGCAGGTGAGTGTGGGGGAGAGGTTGTTGTATTGGGTCTTGCCGACGAGAGGAGCAGGTGTTTCGACCGTATCAATAAAAAGCTTGGCTCGGCTCGAGCTGCTGGCACGCGCTGCTACCTGATTGGTTGCAATTTTACCTCTCATTTAGTCTCGTGCAACCACTCTCTTCCAATTGGGAACCCCATTCGTCAAACCTTCGTGCCACCTCCCCCCCCCCCCTCCCCCGTCGCTTCCCGTCTTTCGTCATTAGCGACGCCGACGACAAGTCGAGAGCGAGCGATGTCGTCTCCTGTTCCTCTTAATGGTTCCTCCGAGGATTTTTGGCCTGCTGTATATACTCAGTTAGAGGAGGTGTTTGTACGCGCGTGCGTGTATGGCCGGGATCACACTTGGTAAAAATAAACGGGTCCGTATCGCGTAAAATAAAATTCAAGTACGCAGCAACTAAAGTGAATACGTGGCCAAGAGCCGTTTCCACTTCAGTATCCGTAATCCCGAAAACACACTGCTACCTAGTGAGGAATTTTCTTAATCATTCCTATCACTCTTTCGTTTGAAGGCGATAAGCAACCAAATACGAGGACTGATTAAGAAAGACTGAGATACTGATTTTTTTTCACAGAAATTTGTTACTCTACTTTAAAATTGACATTATCCTTTTGCAAAGTAGCTCCCCCCCTCTACTTGAAAGCACTTCTTATAGCGTTTCTGTCAGTCCTCGAAAATATGATGCAGACTGCTTCTTTGTCATCAGATCCTTGAGAATCGCCTCACATTTCTCGAGGACTGCTGCTGAGTTCTCATATCGAATGCCCCGGAGCATTATCTTGAGTGGTGGAAATAAGAAAAGAGACAGGAAGAGAGATCGGGGCTAAAAGGCGGATGTAGTACACACATTATGTTGAATTTAGCCAAAAATGACAGGATTGTTTCGCGACGTGAGATCGTGCATTGTCATGATGAAGACTCCACCCATCCCGATGAAGTCGAAATACCAGATCCACCTTGCTTAATGCAGGAAACTCGTCGTTCTTTAGGTCCATGAACCACCTAATCACCGTATGCTAAGTTTCTGAGGCTATATGCTTTAAGCGAAAACGGAAACATTTATGCTTTTTATCGCTCGTACTGCTCCTCTCGCCTCATCTCCATTTTGTGGTATGCAAAATGCTGGCTGGGACTACATCACAGAGCCATAGGCCTACAATAATAAGAGAATAGCTTACCCATCGGCCTTCCTCCATTTTCAAATGGCTAAAGCACTACACTCACATGCTAAAAGTCATGGCATAGCACCGATGAAATGTCACAGTGCGATGTGGCATCGATTTCACAAGCTGGTAGAAATCTGAAGACATTGCCAAACATTCCGACTGGAGAGCTTCCCACAATTGCCCATTACGGAGCCACCACCGGCTTGCACAGTGCATGCTTGACAACTTGGGTCCATGGCCTTCATGGGGTCTGCGCCACACACAAGCCCTACCATCAGCTCGTATCAGCTGGAATCGAGATTCATCAGATCGCGCCACATATTTCCAGTTGTCAAGTGTCCAGTCGATGTGTTCATGGGCCCTGGAGAGACGTTGCTGACGATATCTCGTTGTTAGCAAGGGCACCCTCGTGGGTCTTCTGCTCCCATATCCTATGGACACCAGATTTTGTTGCACAGTTCGCATCGATACAGCTCTAGTATCACGTCCATGGTTAAAATCTGATGTCAACTGGCGTAGTGTCAGTTGCCTGTTAGCGATGACCATCCTACTCAGACGCAGTTGGTCCCGTTCATCGAGAAGGTGTAGTCGACCACTGCGTTGTCCATGGTGGCAGGTAATGCCGTCAGGTTGGTACTCTCGGTAGACTTTTGAAACTGTGGAGCGTGGAATGTTGAATGACCCACACGTTGTGCTCCACATACCAGGCCACGTTCGAACTCGGACAGCTCTCGTAGGGTAGCCATTTCACACTGAACACCTCACCCCTTACTCATGACAGTGTAACTAAACCTACTAATACTGATTTGCATATTTATACTGTTTGCACATGATGCTACTGCCACTTGAAAAAATAGTCCACTGCTATCCCATGAAAGTCAAAGAAATGGAATATTTACTTCTTGAAGCCTGAATCACTGAAAAGTGATAAAATATCTAAAGAAATAAAATACATAGATCCTCGACTTTTTTTATGACGAATGCTGAATCAGTTTAATACAGTAAAAGAAAATTGTGAATAAATAATAATAAACTTGATTTTTACGAGTTATTTTTTAAGAGACAAAAAAAGGAATATCCCCAACGCCAGTTAAAAAAAAAAAAGATAATTAATCAAATTTATTCAACTTTTGAATACAGTGGAAAAATATATAAAGGATTATACACTACTGTATAAGGTCGTTTATTATTCCTGTATATATTTTTCACTGAATAAATAAATTTTGAATAAATTTGTATAATTAATTAAAAAATAATAACTCCATTTTAATTCAAAGAAATAGAAATAAAAATAAATAATAAAAACAATTAAAAAGTCACTCGATGTGGAGAAATACAAATGTTGAATAAATTTGATTAATTATCTTTTTTTTTTTTTTTTTTTTTTTTTTTTTTTTTTTTTTTTTTTTTTTAAAATAGCTCGTAAAAATCAAGTTTATTATTAATTGTTCGCAATTTTCTTTTACTGCATTAAAGTAAAGAGATTCAGCATTCATTAAAAAAAAAGCGAGGATCTATCTACTATGAAAAGATGAAAAATAATAGGGTCCAGTTGTAGCAATATTGAAAAGGATTTATTAAAGCTCCTACGCGTTTCGGTATTACACCATCGTCAGGGAATTGAACAAGGAATTGAACAGGGAAGCAATACCACTACGTCTCCTGGTTGGCTGAATATGTTCCTCCATATGTTACTATCGCAGTTCTATTCTGTGTATTACTTGTTCAATTCCCTGACGATGGTGTAAAACCGAAACGCGTAGGAGCTTTAATAAATCCTTTTCAATATTGCTACAACTGGACCCTATTATTTTTCATCTCATTCTAAGCAATATTAGACCCAACATGGATATTATCTATCTACTTTATTTCATTGGAAATTTTATCACTTTTTAGTGATTCAGACTTCAAGAATAGTCCATTTCTTTGACTTTCAATAGTACGTGTGGGCAAGTTTAATATCCGTAACCATTAGATTCACTCTATAAGAATTCAACTGGATTTTACGAATGTTTCCGGCTGCCTCCATCTATAATGTTTTTATGGATTTTGAATACGGATGGCTTTTACGCAACGATTCATGTTCATGTGTAAAATGGTTAAAGAAAAACGGAAGAAACGATGAACCGTTTCGAGCTCTTAGCTGATAGAAGATTTCTTCTGATATGGGTGTGTAGTGATTTGCTTTGCCTCCTGAAAAAACTTTGCTTTTATTGACTGAATGTATTGAGAGCACAGCCCGTACAGAAGTACCTATCCAGAAATGCTGAGCCACGCTTAATTAGTTTTTATGGATGTATTCGTTTGCCTCCTGCTGCAAAATATTTAAATACGGATGGCTTACACGGACTTATTTTACGTAAATGTGATCCTGCCCTATGTGTGGCTTAACTTCCATTCGTCTGCGGGTTCCATTTCTCCAAAAGACCCGCACGCATAAGGCGTTTCTATCGGTGGCCTGTTAGGATCACATTGGGCATCTTGTTAGGTAGGCCCCACGCATTTGTCATGCTCAATGGCATCTCTTGGCTTCATAATTCATTCGTGAGAGGTTTGTCTGGTGAAACTAAGCTAAATGTGGAGAAACTAATCTGGTGAAAGTAAGCGACTAGGGAAATGTTTGTTCATGTTTCGCACGAGGGGGGTGATTGTCTTTTTATGTTTTGTTGCATTTCATTCCATGCCTATCCTGCTATCAAATCGGTTGCTACTCATGCGCGATGGTGTGAATAATTTCCGATTTGACATCGATTGCTTCGAAGCGAGAGTACGGCTGGTCGAAGGGTTTCCGGAGAAGTGGGTCAAAGGGCACGGGAGAGCGTTGTAGAAACCTCCTTCAGAGATCTCAATTCTCGTTTATTCTGGAGTTTTTTAATATTATTATTAAATGGCGTCGACTCGAAATTGAAATTGTAGAGTCACAAACTCTGTAACATCACATGACTGTATTTTAAGATGTAATTAATAATAAATCATAAATTAATTCACCATTTTAGAAAGAAAACAGTTATACTTTATGAATTATGCAATTTTCTTAAACAATATCAATCAAGAGCTAAACGCAACTGAGAGAGCGTTAGATAATTTTTTCCAAATAAAATGTAAAAGAATGGTGAAATTTTTTAAGACTATAGAGCAGAGGTCCAAATTTCAAATGCACCAAAGAGCCAGTAGGACGTGAAATAACCAAGGGATTGCTCCATTAGAAACGTCGAATTTTTAAAACATTTGTTAAGATCACGGACCAAGTAAGGAACCTTTGCGGGTCGTCTGTTTGCGACCCTTGCCATAGAGGAACGAACGAATTATTATTAAGTAGCGGAAGAAGGGAGCTACCTATTGTTTTCACAATGTCCGTCTGTCTGTCCGTCCGTCCTCTTCATAATTTCCGCATTTTTTGAGGTAGAAGGTTGAAATTCGGAATGTAGCTTACTATGGGAATGCGCACCTTCACTATTTAGTTTGGTTTTGATTGGCCCCCTGGGGGTCGGAGTTTCGGGGGCGGAAATTAGAGGGGACTAAAAGGTCTACGCCTATTTATGCAGATTCCTCTAACAAGGGAATCCCTCGAACATGTATGTCACAGATTTCCACCACATTGAAATATGTTACTCATCTGAAGCTACTATAGATGCTTGCAAAATAAGAGTGCGAAATTGTGTTTCTTTCAAACTAAACCGCGAAAACGAAAAAAAATTCAGCATACATAGCCATACAAGGACTCCATTGTTAAAGCGGTTAGGCTATGTGGGGTTCCCTTGTAAGCAAGATCAATATTACTGTAAATTTTGGGCAAAATTGTCCCAATAGGGTCGGAGTTGTGGGGGTGGCAATCACTTGGTCTTAAGAAATTTATGGCAACTTATAGGGTGTGATATATCATTCGATCGAAAATGATGAGAAAGGGAAGAAGATAGGGTTCTTTTATATTTTCTAAATACAAGGTTCGAGAAAATCAATTTTTGATTAAAAAGTACAGATGAAGGAATAAAAAAATAGATGAACGCAGGGCTTCCGCTACTTTCCTATACCTTCCTCGGGAGGCTTAATTTCTTGTTATTATTATTATTAGTTTTAGCTAAAAGCTACGTATAAGAATGCCCCTTGGTCTGTACATTTATCCGTACGTTATCAAATTCTGTTTTCGACAATATGATCATTAAGTTCTTACCTCGGCTATATCAACTGAAAAAATGGATATTTTCGTGGATCCGTTCAAGTCATTGCACACGCTCTAATGGTGCCCGTTAAGAATGCCAAGATATTGCCTGTGACATAACAACCGAATCCGTAGTGATGAGTCCAGATTTCTGTTCTGTGACCCGAATCGAAGGACCAAAATTTTAACTTCAACCACCATTTTGGCCATGTTCTCGAATAGATAAGACATATCCCTATTATAATTTTTACTTACATTTTGATGCTCTATCCGAATAAGAAGCCAAAATAAAAATCGATAAATCGAGATAAACAAAATTTCCAACAGAACGACCAACTTCGCAAATCCAGTAACGATGTTTTTAAATATGAACATCGTTTTTAAATGTTGAAAATATAAAAAAGAGAGAAAATTTCGAACACAACAAGATATTGGAAAGAAACTTTCCTCCCTGTTCTTTACTTTGTGTCAGAAGGAATATCATCTCGGGTTCACTTCAATAAAGATAAAAAAAGATGCTCACTACTTTATCTTTTGTAAAAATTCGTTAAGAGAGACCAAAAGAATCCAACCTCTTCCTTTGTTTTAAGAGGACTCTTTCTTAAATTTCGTTTCCATATATTCTCATTCAGGTGTTGGAATGTTTTGTGGCTCTCTCACTCCTTCGTCTCTATGAGTGAATTCCTAATTAATCTCTCTCGTTTAGAGAACGCTGCTGCTGTGTTTATACAAGACACTCCCTCTCCCACGTTGCCTCGTTTTACGTCATCGACCGGCTCTCTTTCTTCCCCTCTTCCGTGATGAAATGAATATTTTACGTGCATGTGTGTGTGTCTGTGTGTGTGTGTGTGTGTGTGTGTGTGTGTGTGTGTGTGTGTGTGTGTGTTTTCAAACCATGTTCCTTTAATAAGGGCGCCATTAACAATGCATAGGTGCTTATCAATGTCAGAGGAAGGGAGGGGATTCCCCCGTCACGTGCTGGAGCGCGCGTGGCAAATGAAAAAAAATCCCTTCCATTCGGAGGCCATTGCTTCCGGGCGGTCTGTGGCTGACGGGGAGACGAACCGAGCAACGCAGCAGCAGCGATCACCTGCCTAAAAGCAATGAACGATCGGCGAGCGTTTGAAATGACCAATACCTTTTCTTCTCGACAGTCGAGATTTTTATTCATAAGGCTTCACGGTTAACAACATACATTTAATCCGTGCCTTATTTTTACGGGAAGTACGTGAGCCAACGCGCCGAAGACGATAACTGCACAAAGAAAGCTAAGGAACGGATCTGGAAGCGAAAAGAAAGGTGAATAGGCTAATCCACTCTTGGAATCGAAACCAAACAAGTCCATTTTCAGTTTGCTTTTTTGGTTTCCATTCGTATCTAGCCAGTTTCTTTCTCTATTTTCGTTTTAAATGAATATGAAATACTTGTGCTTGTTTAATGATAAACGAGGAGATTTAATCTAACTTGAACCCTTATACCATCACCATACGCATAATCTTCATTTCATACATCTAAGCAATGCAACATACTTGTTGGAAGAAATAATATGAACACCTTTGATTTTAGACGTTTTGTCGAATATCTAGAAAATTACTTGACTAATTATTCTTAAACTTGAGGGGTGTAAAGAGCATGTTACACTTTATAGATTTCAGCGAAGGTTTTTTCCCGAAGGCAAATAGGGGGACTAGCAACAAACTGAAGGAAAAAAAATAATGCTTGGAATCACCTTGTAAAAATAATGCTTGAAATGCGTTGTAGCAGTAGCATATGATTAAGAGGCTTCTTTTACTTATCTGGATTCATTTGTATGAGAATAGCACACGTATATTCATGGAGATATAAAAGTTTCTTCGTAAGTAATGAGCAACTGATATTCAATTCATTCTATCAGCGATATCTTCCCGAATTTTCACGATATTTGCTCGGGCTTTGTATAAGAGTAGTAACATAAATTATCCAAAAGACACTTTGGTAACCTTGCGTTTGCGCAGTTAAATATTCTTTAATAAAAATGCTCATATTTCATGAAATATTTAATATATTTACATTCTTATTGCAGAGTGTTATCTCTACTCTAGTTTAAGTTCCTGAAAATGGTATTGCATTGAGCTGAAAACCCTGCATGCTATAAAACAAAAAAAAACTTACTAAAGAAACCATGAATGTACGCGCTATTCTCATGCAAAATGAACACATAAGTAAAAGAAGCCTTATAAGAATCATGCTATTTGTTTTATTGCCTTAGTAAACTTTTAAATTCTAAAGAGCTAACCATTTTAATACGATCACCGATAGATGTTCCCATTGAATATGGCATTTGCTTATGGTCAGCGCTTATACTTTTCGACTAAAGATGTTAAAAACTGCAGTGAATTAATGCATTAGAGTAGCCTTTAGACTTAACCGTTGTCAATCAATTTCAGAACACTCTTCAAAATTGGTCTGTTGTCCTTTGAGGTCTTTGTAATTTATTGTAGATTGAAATCGTTGGCTAACTCTTTATGTTATCACGCAGACCCGAATCATTTTATCCTACAGTATCTTCACAGCTCTATAGATATTCGTCAACCTCAACGATTTAAATTTGTCACTCTCAGGCTATCTAATTTTAAACGTAGAATGTATCCTTATAACACTTTTATATTTTGGAATGACTTGTCATATGACGTGCGAAGTCATCTTTTTGTTCGTTCTCGTTATGTTTGCACACATTTTAATATGATCATCGTGAACTTGATTGTTATTTCATGTTAGTGAATTTATGATGTAATACTCCCAGGAAGCGCTTATAAATAAATAAATAAATAATAAGCTACAGTTACAACGCATTTCAAGCATTAATTTTTTTTCAACTTGTTGCTGGTCCCCTATTTGCCTTCGGGACAAAACCTACGCTGAAATATATGAGGTGTAACATGCTCTTTACATCCCCGAAATTTCAGGATAATTCGTCAAGTGTTTTTCTAGATATTCGACAAAACGTCTAAAATCCAAGGTGTTCATATCTGCTATTACCACAATCTAATTTACCAATTTGCAATTGCTTACTTTTACTGAGTGATCTTTTACCTCCAGAGGGATGCTTATGCATAAATAGTTTCACAAAATACGGCTTCTCCGTAAACATATAGGTCGCTTCGGAAACCAAAGTTCATTTACACCTCTCAAAACGAGAAATTTTATTTATTTATTTTATTACTGTAGCATCCTCAGGGAAATTCAAAGAGAAGAGGAAACATATACGCAAAAGAAACCCCACAATATAAGAATTGTCAGTTTTGCACTTAGATGGGATAGCTACTCTGTAACAGCAGACTGAAAAGGTAGTCAGAGATCAACTTATGCGTATGCAGTTTGTGATCTTGATTGTGCAGCTGATAATTAACTTCCTAACGTCTTGTTGCATGAAGTTCCAAGTGGTGATAGCATTGCATGGGAATTGGTTTGTAAGGAATGCCGAGATTATACTATTATGATTTTTATAGCAGTTTGGTTGCCTCGCCTGATGAGCACTGGTTCGTCACTTTCTTACTAGCCACAGAAAAAGAGGAAAACGGCCTTCAAAACTAAATAGACAAGGATGTTCTGAACAATAACGACTGCGAATGGCAGCATAATACAACGGATTTTTTCTTTGGGTGTATGTGAAGGACAAGGTGTTCGGACCCGCACTTCCACAGGACTTAGGGCAGATAAAGCAGTGGCAAGAACTGGACTATCGTCTAGACACAAGGCGCCCACATCAAACATCTTGAATACTTCCTTTATGCCAGCGGTTTCCTCCTTTCATGTTATTTCGGCTTTTGTGAAATACATCAATTCATTAAAGCAGTCCTCGTTGGTGTGTTTTCTTTTTGTACCCTTCATTTTGAATTATTCTGTAGTTTTGATGGGCAGAGAAAGTACAAACCTCAATTCCATAAACGCCGCTCCACACTCTCGCGAGAAAGCGAGAACAACACGAGAAAGTGAATGTGGAGCCGATTTTCGGGTTCTCGCCTTGTCCTTCGCGGGTTCTCCGATTTTTGTCGTTTTTTTGCCCGAGACAAAGGAGATGCGAACGCGAGAACAGGCTGGAAACTTGTGGAACACACTCAGTAGCGCGCGAGATTTTCAGCAAGATTCTCGACGAAGTTCTCTGCGAGATTCTCGCGAGTGTGTGGAGAGGCCTTGAAAGTTGGGACAGGATGAAAACATGCGTTGCAGTCAAATTATTGATACACTGACGTATTAATTTATTTTATTTCAAAAGAGGATAGTTTATTGGGTAGGTATTAAACATTTCGGAACCAAAAATTTAATTAATAGTAATAAATATTAGGATTTTTGCGAACTGGCGGTTGCAACACACTCCAAAAATGTTGGGACAGTGGGTGAATTACCATTGGCTGACATCTCCCATCCAATGGTTCTGATCACGCTTTGTAGCCGTCGAGAAACATATGATACCAATTTCTGTACTGTTGCAATGGGAATTTGTTGCCATTCCTGCAATACGAAAGTTTTCAGCTGTTGAACTATTCGGAGTCGTCGTTGATGTAACTTCCTCTTAATAATTCGTCATATATTCTCTATTGGGGATAAATCGGGACTGCAGGCAGGCCAGTTTAACACCAGAATTCGTCTATTGTGTAGCCACTGTCCTGTAATGCGAGCGGTGTGGGGTTTAGCATTATCTTGTTGAAATAGAAAGGGACGGGTTCCTAAAAGACATCACCGAGAAGGAACATATGTTCTTCTAAAATTCCAATATGTGCTTCTGCATTAACGGTGCCATTGCAGATATGCAAGTTTCCCAATCCATTGGCACTCGTGTAGCCCAGACCGTTATTGAAGCTTGCTTCTGTACAGCACGTCGGTAACAGGCAGGATTGTCCTTTTCCTTTTTGGTCCTAAGTACACGCCGACGATTTTCGCCAACAACCACCGTAAATGTAGATTCATGGGACCACAAAACATGTTGCCACTGGTCGTCTGTCCACTTCCGATGGGTTGTGCCCAAGCCAGGCGCCTATGTTTCTGCAATGTGTTTATGAACAGCTTTCGTTTTGCATAATAGAGCTTCAACTTACACTTTTTGATGTAGTGGCGAACGGTATTCAACGATAAAGGTTTTTGATAGAATTCTCGAGCCCACTTCGCAATTTCTGTCACTGTTGAATGTCTAATTTTAATGCAATGACGTCTGAAACCCCAAAGATCACGAGCAGTCAGAATGTGAATTTGCCCTTTACGAACGGTGGTATTTCCGCTTGTCCTGTACCTATTAGTAATATTATGAACTGTAGATGACGGAAATAAGATTCTGGCTATTTCACGCTGAGATATGTTGCTTCTAAATAGTTGGTTTGTTCTATTGTGTATAGGTGACCCACTGCCTTGCCAAGGCCCACGTTGTCGTGTAAATGACTGACCGCACGTTGCAGTTTGCATTTAAAAAGGGGAAATTATGACGTAATGTTCTCCAGAAATTTCAAGATTATTCATGTCACTTCTATGGCTTCCGGTGTGGTCTTTTCCTTCTGTCCGAACTATTATGATGCATGTTACCAATGGCAATTTCATTAAAAAATTCTATACGACCAAAAAAGAGATAGTCATTTATAAATTGGACATATTTTACTTTAGTCACTTCAAACGCACTTATTATTTTTAATTTTACTCATATATATTTAGTCAATCATGCTCTATTTGCATTTTTTCATATTGTCCCAGCTTTTATGGAAATGGGTATTGTATGATCGACGCCGACGGCAAACATAAAAAAAAGCGCGCCAAAGATTTCATTTACTCCGTGAATTGCCTTAGAAATGGTGCTTCGAGAACGATAGCTTCGGACGATGGCCGTTTTGTGCACAGTAAGATTGTCTGCATATTAGCCACAACACCCTCACTCGTGAGAACTCCCACAAAGAACTGTTGAGAATCGACACGGGATCTCAGTTGTGATTGCTCTTGGAACGAGCGGGAAATAGTCGGATGCGACATCGTTGTGTCTTTTAAGGGAGGAAGAAGGAGGAGGAAAAGCAGTGATGGAGCAGCCAGAAAGTTTCTCAGTAAGCGCAGCTCTTTTCCTCTTTGAATATCCCCGCCATCTCTGTTCTTTTTTCGAGTTTATGCAAACGAGAGCCGTGTGTGCTTTCTGAGGACGTGGTTTTGTTTGGGGCTGTTGAGGGCCGTAAGGGGAATTCTGGGAAGGCAGTTTGAGGTCGACGCTTGACGTTTGCAGTGGTACGAGGGGCAGAGAGGGTGGCAGCCGCCATTATCATTGTCTGCTGATTGAAAGCAGGCACTCGCTCCTTCTCGTCTCTTTTCACCGCAGACATGACGCTTCATTTACTGACGTAATTAATCCAGTGCTTTCGCTTAATTACGACGCTCGCTCGCTTCGCTATTATGAGGCGAGGCGGCGGACGTTTCGCGTTCCAACCCCTTGCTGACTGCCGGCAAAGCCACAATGGACTTAAGAACCGTTGGGAGGAAAAAAACAAAAACAACCCAAAAAGTTAAACGCTTTTATCGAAATAAAAATTATCCCTATGATAGCTTCTATCTGGTCTATCTACTACTAAATAGACCATCACCAAGGTTAAAACTGTATACAACCACTTAATCCGTAATGCCTTTTCTCTATCAAAACATCAATCAATCATTCTGTAATAGGATCAATCTCCTCACCCTTGACTCCATAATTAAACTCTCTCTCTCATTAAAGGAGGTCTATAAAGCATGGAATTACCGATTGGCTTTTAACTGCTCCCAACATTAGAAGATATAAAATTCAAACTACCTCAGATCTCCTTTTACGTATATAATACTACGAATGGTATCTGGGATTCCCTTCCCCATGAACTTAGAGAGGTACTAGGAGAAATGTAAAATTCCCACCTGCTGCAATCACACCATTCCTGGTCAATAGGCTAATTAAGAATTATGTAACCGAATGTCAAAATGAAATTGTTGACTATGAAGCTTCATCACTTTACTGGGTTATATTGATTGGATGAAATTTAGCGTATTGTATTGTATTGTATTGTATTGTATTGTATTGTATTGATTGAATGATAATAAAGAATGAATCGTTATTTATAAATTTTGAAATATGAAATATAAAAAAAGCCTGGCGTTAAGTATGGTAAACGAGAGGTGTCTTCCAGAAGAAGAATAAGGAGACGATCCAGTTGTTTATAATCACATTTATTTGGTCACATATGTGGATTTCGTTTGTTACGCAGGCATCGTTCAGCGTGAGTCCCGAATGTACATCTGTTGACCAAATCAGATTGCGAACAAGCGGAGGTCTCCCTATTCTTTCTTCTTCTTGATCGGAATTATCCACAGGATATTGGCATAAATACTTTATACAGAAGAAGCGCCTTATTAAGAGATTGTTGCAATCTTCAAAACAAGTTAATCACTTTTCAATGATTCAGACAGCACAAATGAAAGTTTTAAAGCAGACTTGGATCTCAATAATATCCAATTACAATTGTCGACAAAATAAAGGGAATAAATGAAAATAAGGTGGATAATTGTATAACTGGTAAACTTATATTATTATTCAAATTCACCTTAGAATTGAAAAGTTTAAAATTAAATGACACAAATTAACTCGGTGCACCAATTACACAGGGTGATAGGTGGTAACATACTGAACATTTTTTTTTTTTTTTTTTTTTTACCAAAGAATGGATGGTCCGAAGTTCACCATTAAATTGCTATACTACAGGGAAAAATGGAAGTACTCAACTCATTACCAGTTGAATTATGCATGCAAGCAGTATGCAAATTAGATCTCGATATTTTCTGTATGATTTTAGTTAACCGTTGACTCCTTGAACCTTTGATTTTAGTTAACCTTTTACTCCTGGAAACTCTTGTACTTGATGGCAGCATAAACAAATGAAGAATTTGCAGACCCATCTTTTGTATGGAGTAGCCGATGTGAATGCCATTTTGCTCGTAGGTTTTGCCATGAACCCCAATCGGCGGTTACCAAATGTTATAATTTCAACGTGCATACTGCCAACTTCGTGAAAGTGGAACATTCCGTGTTAATAAGCATGAAACACGATGAGGCAGACATGCTCATTTTTTCCCTGTAGCAATTTAATGGTGAACTTTGGACCATCCATTCTTTGGTAAAATATGTTCAGTAAGCTCTCATTTTGAGAAAATGGGCGAGAAAGAGTCACTCAAGGAAAGAAAATTTCCAACGGTGTGCTTCACTGCAATTCAAATTTGCTAGAAACCTCACCAACCTGGCCAGCCCAAACAGACCTTGAGTGATTCTTTCTCGCCTGTTTTCTCAAAATCTTTCAAGGGGAAGAGTGGGATTAAAAATAGTTTTTAGACTAATGTGGTGTAGCAATTGGAAATTTTTCTCTGTCTTTAATAGTTTTCGAGTTAGCAAATAGATGACCTTAAATTTGGGGGTCAAAGCCAAATTTGAGTGCGGCAATGAATCCCCCCCCCCCCCTATTACCTATAAACCACACTCATCAGGTCTCACCTACCTGGCAGCTTTGAGATATCTGCCATGTTACCAGACTTTTTGGACAACCTGTATATTCCATTTTTTTGATGCAGCATATGTTGTATTCCATTATTTTGACCAGAGTAGATTTGGATATTGAAAAAAAAAAATTGTAATTTTCTGAGTTCTAAACTTTCGGAGATTAAATATTTTCCTCCTACTATTCACCTGATTTTTTTTTTTGAATTTATTTATTAATACATTTTTCTCCACGAGAGAAAACTGAAGATTTCTCATTAAGTACTTTTCCATATTCCATTTTTTTGATTCGGACGAGTAGTTTTGATTTTAGTTGTTGAAGTATAACCGTTCATCCGAGTCATACGGTATAATTCAGGATGTCCCCTCATCCATCGGAGCGTTCCAAGTTTGTAGGTGCAGGGAGCTAACTTAATATACATTTACCAATTCAGGGGAATGAAGTTTACATCAAAATTAAACACAGCAGAAAGTAAAAAGCACGAAAATCCGTGAAAAAATTTAACGTAGACATGTAGAAAGATTAAATAAATAAATAAATAAAATCTTGTAAATATTTCAAGGAGGAGCTTTAGCAGTGAAGCAGAAATGCATTTATACATTTATTAAAAAGAAATTAACCTCCCCCGCCGACGAGGGTAAGGCAAGTAGCAGATCCTGCAGTCATCTATTTTTACGCCTTTATCTGGACTTTTTACCTCTCCCCAAATTTTTTAATCGAAAAATTAATTTTCTCGAACGTAGTATGTAGAAAATGTAAAAAAGCTCATCATTTCCGAACGTATAATATATCACATGCCATATGTTGTCATAGTTCTAAAGACCAAATGACTGCCACCCCCGCAAATCCGACCCCAATGGAACAACTGGTCATAAAGTTCATAAAAATGTAGATCTTGCCTAGAAGAATCTGGGTACTGAATTTCACGCCTTTACGTACCTAAATAACAGATATGTTGTCCTCTCTGAATCCCACCCCCGTAATTCCGACTCTAGTGTACCAATCAAAACCAAACTAAATAGTGCAGATGGACATGCCCATAGGAAGCTACATTCCGTATTTCAACCTTCTACCTCAAAAAATGTAGAAATTATGAAGGGGACGGACTGACATTATAAAACCAATAAATAGCTCCAATCTTCCGCTACTTAATACTTGAGCAATCGTGCGTCCTCAAAGCGATTTCACGTGCGCGCGCCGATGTCAATAATTCTTAAAAGATGAACAGAAAGTTACAATATATTCCTTCTTGACAAATCGATTGTTATATGACATGCCATTATCTTTGTATTTTTTACACTCACTGTTTTAACACGTGAATTCGACTTGCAGGGGTCCACGAAAAATTCTGAAAAGTTAATCCGTTTTCAAGTTATTGTGCAAACGGCGGAGGAACAAGTAGCTTTTATGTTAAAGCTCCTAATAAACCCACACAAAACAAGATAAGCGGAATTATAACTCATGATAATTATCAATTTACTAGACACTTACCCGTCACATGACGGGTTATTTTTACTATAGTCCATCCAGCCTTAGTTTGCGGGAAATGTGATGGCCGTTTCAATTGTTGGACATTGTTACAATAGAAATTAAACAATACATAACAACTAACATGTCGCGCAAACTAAGACTGGATGAACCATAATTGTGTGGAGGCCTTCTCTCTCTACGAAATTGGAATTTAACTAAAACATCAACACTAAACATTTTTATTAAATGCTTCACTTGTAACTATGTAAACAAATCTTGGAAGTGGAATTAAACCTACTTCCCGAAAAGGTAGAGAGCTGAAATTTGATACATATACGCTGGACCGATGACAATGCATGATAAAAGAAATTTTTCAAATCGGTTCACTGGTTCGTGTTCTAATGGTACCAATTCTTTACTACGAACTGTCCAATTGCCACAACAAATAATTCATTGTTTATTGTTGCAAAATTAAGCTTTATTAATTTTACTAATTGTTGACACCAACTTGAAGAAATATTATAATAAAACATAATAAAAGCATGGTTTTAAAAAACCCTTTTTACCCTCTTAATTTTCAGTTTATTTAATTCACAACAATGACTGATTATTGTCTTACCACAACAATCCTTCGGCTTCGGATTCTTGTAACTTTCTTTGTTGGCTTCAGTCAGACCATAGCCTACAATGGTAAGAGAATAAGTATGGTTATTAGATAAAGCATCCTGTCATAAAAGTCAAATGGTCAAATTAAAGAAAAGAGAAATAAACACAGGGTGGTTAAATTGAACTATCTGACCACGGCGTTTTGCGTTTTTCGCGTTTGTTCATTTCAATTGTTGGCGCGCGTTTTCTTTCCCGTCGATTGTTCAGGAAGCTGCGCTTTTTTCAGATTACGTGACCAAATCTAAAAGTAGTTCCAGTGATGAACGACCCACCGTATATTGAGAGAGGTTATCTAAGGAAAAAAACACAGATTTAAGGAGAAAAACAAATTTTTAATGTTTTCTCCTTAATCTGTGGAAAAAAACTACCTTTAAATTTTACAAACTTTTACCACTCTCGGCGCTGCGGGCCTCATTCAATGAGGCTCATTGGTCACTGTTTTCCGTTACTCGAACGCCTTCGGCGTTCTGCCTACGACGTCCCCCTCCGGGGGTAAATAATTGATATATACCCCAACCTATTTGGTTACAGGGGGCAGTTGATTTCCCCTCGGCCGGTTACAGGAGGCTAATGATCCGTATTTTTAGTGGTCACAGAAATGGCTGCCAGAAAGTTACGGGAACTCATTTTATGGTTAAACCTAAGTTAACCCAACCTCAGTTAACCTAACCCAACACCAGAACGCTCAAAAAATGCTGGCTTACCTTTAAGACATGGTTCCTTTCGACAATGGCTAATCATCCAGAAAGCAAAAAAAGAGAAAATCAGAAATCCACAAATAGCTCGAAACCACCGCGACATGCTAATTATGTGTGGTTGCGATGGCAACAGCTACAGCACGACGGGAAAAAACGGCAAAAACACGCCTTCCAACGCCTAAATCCAGAAACAAGCCACTTCACAACCAAAGACAATAAAAGTCCGCTACCAGAAACACCAAATATGTGATATCACTTCGCGCCAAACATAAGAAACACCACAGCCATAAAATCACCCAACAATTGAATTTGAAAGGAGGAAAAAACGCAGGAGCAACAATAGAAACGAAAGGAGAAAAACGCATCGCAAGCTCTGGTCAGATAGTTCAAAACAACCTCTCGTTATTACGTTTTTCAAGGTACCGAGAGATTTAAACGTATTAACGAGATAACGTATTATAGAGTAATGACCAAAAACCTCATGAAATAAATACCTCAATGCATTTTATTACATATAAAAAGCTTTATCCATTATGTCCCGGAAAAAAAATTCCGTTAGTGTCGATTGTCTACATGATTTAATGTAATCATCAGTGACAAGACTATTCACCTTAGTGTACAGTTGAAAAAGATCTTCACTTACATTTTTTCCATAAAGTAAATAAAGTTTAAAATCTTCTATAACTGTCATCATTTGTTTGTGTTGAGGGCACCGACGGTTGTACAGGCTCGTCTCTCTGGCTGCAGAGCCAATCAGATACAGTTTGGAACAGAGGAAAATAACGTAAAACCGAGATAAACGTACTACCGGAGAACGTAATAACGAGTTCTACTGTATTATCTCCTAAACAAATGGCAACTATGCGCGCGGGATTTAAAAAACAAAACAAAAACACTTGTGATCCGTTGCTTAGTTTACTTGTTATGAATTTTCGAAATGTTTCACGGACTTAAGAATAACCCTGTGCGTGTATAAGTAAGAATAAAAGTTTCCTTACTACGTAAATAATACGGAAGGCTAATTTGTAGGACAGGTAATTCGTATACGTTTGCTTACCTGTTTACTGTAGGCGGTCATCTGCTTGGATGTTAACGTGTTGGAAGCGTTGCTGGTCTTTACCACTCCTGGCAGGCGTACGTCACGTCATTTCATTCGAGAAGCCGGATGTCACCGTTTCTAGAGACCCGTTGTTGGTGTCCGCTCTTTCCCAGACACTCTCCGGAGTCCCGGTGCATTTGTTGTTTTTCCCATGTTTGTCAAATGTTTGTTTATTTCTTGAAAACAGCACTTTGGTCAACGTTCCGCCAAATGTCAACACGGAGCAGAGGGGAGGGCGGGGCGGAAGTCGTAGAGTCGCCTGGAAAAGGCGAAACACTCGATACGATCTAAACGAATTCATTATCTCACCTCTCTGCAATTCATCGCCGTTTATTGCTTTACTGTGAAAACAGGATTGTTTCAAAGTCTACCCATTTCGTTTATTGTTTTAAATGAGTTTCTTCGCTTCTGCTTGAACTTTATTCTTTCTTTTTCTGCTCTTTCGTTTCACATTTTCCACTGAAAATAGACATGGCACCCACCGTCGAGACCAACGATATGAAATGAGCGAGTCATAGCTGGAGATGTACGAGCGAGTAGGTACCATAAAACCTGAGTACCTTGGGCTTGCAATAAGTGATCAAACGCGGGCGCCCTCAATTTCTGCCCTGTAAATTGCTGCATCTCCCCTCATTGTTGAGGAGAAAGGTTGAGCGTGGCATCCGCATCTCCCCTCATTTCTGCGTACCAGCGGAAGTTCAACTTTTTAACGCTAGAGGGTGATCATCAGGTATAAAACATAGAGCACTAGATATAGAGAGTAGCGACAACTCCTGCCTCGGCGCCATTGTTGTGGCAAAAAGCAATCTTCCTAATGCTGCGGTATAGGAAATCCATAATATACCGACTCGAATTATAGTTTGTATAAGACAGAAAAAAATACAAAAAGCATCTCAATGCCAGATAAATTTATTAACTTAATACTTAATTTATAGAATTGAAAATAGAGTTATGTCTAATTGTGATATTTTAACGATTTCCATAATGGAAAAATTAGCAACTAAAAATTAAAACTAAGGAGATGGAATGTGTTGTTTTGTAGACTGATATGCCTAGCGTTATAATAGAATAAACTTAGATATTATCTCTATTAACGCTAGACATATCAATCTAAAAAACAATACATTCCATCTATTTAGTTGCTAATTTTTTCCTTATGGAAATAATTAAAATATCACAATTATTAAATTAATTCAATTATCCTTTTTTAAAAAATGAATTAATTCGATTAATACTGAATTATATAATAATTAAATCCCGTTTGTAGATTTTTTTTTCACAGATATAAAGTAACCAGGATTTTACATTGGGGGGGTAGAATCTAAAAAATGTAGAATAGTTTTTTTAGTAGAAACAAAGAAAAACAAATAAACTTAAAAAGATCAGTGAAAAAGGAACCTGAGGTACTCTTATTATTGAGCCTGCTAAATAATACAAAGGCTGTTTTTCCAGTATATTAATGTGGATGTTATTTGTTAAATTAATATTTTTATACATGTTTCTAAATTTTTGTCACCTTTTTCAAACACAATACAGTTTTCTTCATCCTTTTTTTTATTTTATTATTATTAATATTATTTATTTATTTTACTTCTTCTTCCGCCCTTAATAAATATGCAGGTTCAACGTCGTTTTCTTTAGACAGAAAATTTTTATATTTAATAAAATCTCTTAAGACCGCGGGATTCATAAAAAATCTTAAAATAAAAAACGAGCATGGAACTGAAATAGATGATTACATGTATATTGCATTCAGAGCATGTAGCGAGGGGGGAGGGGCACCGGTGCTGTACAGAATATAGTTAGGGGACAGAATTCTATTAAAGTACAGCACTGATTGCATGGCAAAATAAGCTAGACGAACGGCGAGCGTAATTGCTTTTGCCACAACAATGGCTGCCAATGGGCCTTGTGACTGCCTTGAACCAATGAAAGACGAGGATTGGCGGTATAAAAGGATGTCGCTATTCTCTACATCTAGTGCTCTAATAAACATAAAGCTCTTGATTAAGAATTTTAATAAAATAAGAGTGGGTTCAAGCTACAAACGTTGATAAATTTATTTCGTGGTTTAGGGAGAAAAAAGCCAACATTTCGAACGTAATTTTTTATTAATTTGTATTTTGCTTTTTCTTTGGATGTATACAGGGTGAATACAAAAGCCTGAACCCCCCTTTTATTTTTTGAACCGAAGCAGATATGTCACTTTTGATGAATCCAATGAATAGGAAGTTGTGGGTGGCCTATCCCATGGTGCACTTTTCATCATCCCAAATATGCAAATTAGTACACATTCAAAATTTATCTCAAAAACCGTAAGGGATAAAGAAAAAAACCCAATTGCAAACTTGTTCAGCATAAAAAAACAAACGAAAAAAAAATCATCCAAATCGGACCAACCAATCACCCACAATCACGTGGTGAACTGACGCCACAATCACCATACCACAATTGGGCACGGAACCTAACTGACGCCAAAACATGCCTTTTATTTGCTTTTCCGCATGAAAGTGAATGTGAGTATGGTAATTTATGTTAAGTTTTTGATTTGCATGCTTTACATGGTGGAAATATCAACATTCAGTTTTCCTTGCGCAGTGTGACTGTTTGTAAGCAACAAACAGTTCACCACGAGATTGTGGGTGATTTGTTGGTCCGATTTGGATGATTTTTTTTGGTTTTGTTTGTGTTTTTATGCTGAACAAGTTTGCAATTGGGTTATTTTCTCTATCCCTTACGGTTTTTGAGATAAATTTTGAATGTGTCCTAATTTGCATATTTGGGATGATGAAAAGTGCCCATGGTATAGGCCACCCACAACTTCCTATTCATTGGATTCATCAAAATTGACATATCTGCTTCAGTTCAAAAAATAAAAGGGGGGTTCAGACTTTTGTATTCACCCTGTATATTTCTACTTTATATTATTTGTATTCTCTCATTGAGATATTTCGTTGTCTTTATAGTGCTATTCAGTGTTCGTGTAAACTTCTTGTTTTCAGAGGCCATGTGTTATTAAGTTACTCATTAGTTTGTAATAAGATTACCTTTTTTTTTTTTGAAATTATTGAAATCCAATTTGCTTTATGCCGTCATCAGCTGGAAACCTAAGCTAACTGGTTGTTGACTGATTTTTGTGTTTTGAGTTGGATATACAGCCTGTTGTTGGAAGTATCGATAAAATCGATATATCGATCTAGCACGGACGATCTCGTTCGAAAAATCGTCTAGAGTATGATATCGAATCGGAGTAATCGATTTTTTTCGAAATCTGTTAACCAACATCGGGAGACCGTTGAGTCTTGTTATGAAGCTCTGGATTTTTTGAAGCTTTTGGTTGTGAAAATGAAGTTGGTTCGCCTGGGCGCAGGCTTGAAGCTGTATTATGCCATGGCGCCTGTTCGAGAAACAAACTCTAATGAAATTGAACCTGTTTCTATTTTTTTTACAAATTATTTGCAATTGGCTACGATAGATTTAACAGCTTTAGCAACGTCAGTGCAGCAGAGAGAATATTTTTTTTCAAAAAACTGGAGCAACCTGAAGCCAGCATTTCTGAAAACCCAATAGGATCAAATCAGCCCACATGTCAATGATTGTTTTTATGCAGACCGTTCCAGATGATGTATGATGAAAAGTAGTTTAGTATTATGTGTATGTTATGTTAAAGTAATTGATGAAATATTTCATTTCAATATTGTGTAAAAAATTTGCGATTTTAAATCGATTTTTCACTTAAATTGAGTATTTCACTCATTATGATAAATGCAGATCTATTTCTATTAAGATTCGATTCATAAGCAAAACCATCGACACTATTCAGTAACTCATTTTCATTAAAACGTGCCAGCGTCACGTTTGAAACAATATTAAAAATGTGTTGGAATAATTTCGTTTCATTCAGTACAATGAAAACAAGAACACATAAGGCTCGTGTCATTTGCTCCTAATGAAAACTTATACAATGAACCAGCGTAAAGACATACATATATGTAAATGAATAAAGGAAATTCAGTTAAGTGATGATTTTCAATAAAGTTTTAAAGTGATAATGTTCTTTTATAAAAATGCGAACCTCTCAATAAGTAGAGGCAGGGATGGATGAAGGTTATTCTTCACATATTTAGAGAAATTTTATTCCCGTATCAATTTGAGCATATAAGAATCTCCCTATAAAATCATTTCCATGAACGATAGTTTTCTTCATTAAACCTAATTTTTTCGTGAGAACCAGCATTTTCGGCGATAACGTTGGATGAAGTTGCATGATGAAGTTGGATGAAGTAAAGAGTAGTTGTTTATTAGAGTTCCTGTATAAAGAATTCTATTGTTTCCTCTGTTCTTTATTCAGGAACTCTATTGTTTATCCCTAAAGAGCGGTCAAAAATTGAAAATGCTTGGGCACGCGATTTCAGGCCCGATGCGGAGGCCTAATATCTCGAAGTCACGGGTTGAGGTAGTATTTTTTATTCACCTCCCTACTGGAGGACCAGCGCCCAAACTGTTTACTCAATCTGTTAATTTTCAATGGCGACATATTTTTTTTTTTTTTTTGTGTGAATGTCGGAATTTTTATGCTCCTCAGTTTCACGTGTTGTGTGCCAGATTTTCAATGTAAGTAATTTAGGCGTTATTAGTGTAAGTTTGAAGTAGTGAACATGCATAGTTATCGAAAAATTTTAATTCAAGAAATATATGAGGTAGTCCTAATCCGGATGCCCACGCTATTTGTAAAGCGAGCCTCCATATTTTTACGATAATTTATTCTCCAATTCTTGAACTCTTCTTGTAGGACCCAAGGTTTACACTATAAAGATTTTCTAAGGAAAAAACATGCTTTTATTTTTTTAACCGACTTCAAAAAGGAGGAGGTTTTATGTTCGTCTGTATGTATTTTTTTTATATATATGTTTGTCGATATTTCTGTCATTTATAAACCGATTTTAAAAATTCTTTTTTCATTGGATTCGGTTTAGCTCCAAGATGGTCCCATATTAATTTCATTGTTAAGTCGGTTTAATTTTTTCTTTAAAAATTCATTCAACTTGTTATTTTTTCAAATACTTAAAATGCCCTTGAAGTAAGTGAACACCTGATATTTCATTAAAAAATTTTTAATTTGCTATTTATGATTATTTTTATAGGAAATAAATGTTTCTCTTTCATTCAGTATTTATTATCTTCTTTTAATACCCATTTCATTTCATAAAATTAGGGGACCCGGTTTTCGAGCACTTTTTTGAAATGGTAAAAGAGTAATATTTTTGGGGAAAAAATGTTTTTTAAAAATTGATTTATTTTATGGTGTTTTTAACAGTGAGACCTGTAAAGTAACTTAACTAGCTAGGTATGTGTTCCACATTTTGGTATTATTATTATTATTATTAGTAGTAGTAGTAGTATTAAAAAAATAAACACATAATTAACGAAAATACTGAAGTTTTGAAAACAAATCGTCATGGAATGAAATAAAAACATTTTGTTTGTAACAATTTCTTTTTAAACTCGGACTGTTTGATTCTCATTAAAAAAAAAAAAACAACAAACCAAACAACCTGTTGAAGTAACATTGACCGTTTTCGCCGTTTCTTTTCATTGTGGTTTTAGGAAATGGTCGATTCCACGGCGGAATCGCCGTTTCGTTTTCATTTTGTGTAGACTCTTCTTCAGAGTGGATAGACATTGAAAAACTTTATTTTCTCTTTCCTTCGTGATTTCAGTTTCTCTTTGTTTGAGCCTACTGGAGTATTTAATTTTGATCCGAAGGTGAGCTACTTTTTTGTTTACCTTTAGTTTCATCTTTTTTTTTTTTTTTCAAAGTCCTCACACTATTTCAGTCATTCTCACTTGATAAACTTTTTCTTCGTTTATATTAATTTTTAACCTTTTCAAATTTCCATCAACTTGTATTTCATCTGCTATTATTCCAACGAAAAAAGGCGCCGACTTGGTTTTTGTTTCTTTTTCCGTACAACACCTGTACACCTTTGTCTTTCTTTTTCCGTACAACGCCAAAGACACCGTGAACCAACAAAGTTTGGGAATTGCTGATATACACCGAGTGGCCAGTTTATTAGGAACACCCATGATCATATGCAAATAAGGTATCAGTTGGTCACGGCAAGGATGGGCTACAACAGCCGACGGCCAGTCCAGGTACTTTCGATCTCCACCCAAAACCGCAAAAAAAAGACTCCAATTTGCCCGTGATCACCAGCACTGGACCGTCGACGACTTGAAGAAGGTCTGCTGGTCGGATGAATCCCGTTTCCTATTGCACCATGCAGATGGCCGACGCAGAATTTGGAGACAACAGCGCGAAGCGTTGTACCCCTCCTGTCTCGTTTCCACTGTTCAGGCTGGTGGAGGCTCTGGGAAATATTTTCCTGGCATACTCTTGGTCGGTTGATACCTGTAGAATAACGCCTTAATGGTCAGGGCTACCTGAACATTGATGCCGACCACGTTCATCCCTTCATGGCTACGGGGTTTCCAGCTGGACAATGCTCCGTGTCACAAGGCTCGTATCGTCATCGAATGGTTCCAGGAGCATGATAATGAATTCAACTTAATCCTCATGAACATTTTTGGGATGAGCTGGAACGGGTTATTCGTGGCATGGATCCATCACCATCCAATAAACATCAACTGGGAGCAGCTGTTGCATCCGCATGGACAAACATCACGGAACAATGCTTCCAGCGTCTAATTGAATCCATACCACGAATTCGTGCTGTTATAGCTGCTAGGGAAGGCGCAACACTGTATTGGGGGGGGGGGGGGATCCTAATAAACTGGCCACTCAGTATAGAATACGGCTTTATACGCAATCCTTTTTTAAGCAGGACCTCTATCAAAGATGCTCATGATTTCGATTTAAAGAAATATCAAAACTGCGAAAACATTTTTATTGTTTGTTTGTATTAAATAATAAATACACACTATTTATTTATTTATTTATTTATTTATTTATTTATTTATTTTTATTTGTACCCCGAAGTAATATGCTAAGGGATTAAAATCAAAGACACGTTTCGGCTCACTTACCTTGTAGATCTCTATTTGCCCCGATGATGAAGTTATTTCGAAACGTTCCGGCTCAATCTCGCCCCCACTTACAATTTACGTTATATTTCAAAAATTACTTTATATAGAATTTTTAGTTTTGGCGACAGTAATCCCAAAACTTCATGGAATGATTCTATCATAACAATTTTGTTAGAAAACAAACAGATTTTTCGGAAAAAAAATTGGAGACTATTTTTATGAATTTTGCAAGCATTCATTTATGAATTTTTACCAAATCTCATGATAGAATTTAACACTAACTCTTATTTTATACATATTCTACTTACTTGAATATTATAAAAAAATGAGTTTTATTTTATGACAAGTAGCATTCGTACGTAAACCGGGGCGACTTAAGCCTGTGGTGTGATATTAGACCAGCTCGAAAAAAAAAGATTTGCGATTTAAAAAAAAACACAAAAACGAATGCTACTTGTCATAAAATAAAAATCACTTTTTATTTGTCTTTGCGGTACCTTAGTTTGAAAGCGTTACGGATCATGTCTAAATGAAAACAAAGTTGTTAATAATTGTTATTCTTTTAGAAGGACCAGTAGGTTTATATGGGTTAAAGAAATTGACTGTACGATTATCTACTCTGATTATTGTATCTCTGGTCTGTTGGTCTGTCTGCAGTGTTGGCCCCTGTAAGCGTCCCCGGAAACATTACTAGGAGTCAGCTACATGATCAATATTCCTGGAATTTTATTTTTAAATTAAGAAATAATTTTTAATTTCAATTAAGAAACTACGTGTAGAATTATGCCATTTCGCCTACGTAGAGCATCTGTGAGTCATTGTTTGCGATACCCATTTGTGTGCGTATGGAATTTTATTTTATTTAGTATTTTTTTTTTTTTTTTTTTTTTTTTTTTGTGAAGAAGCAGACTGAACAGAATTTACATTTCTTCTTTCGCGTTGCGCTAATGTTACGATTTTCGAGCGATTTGCTATATTCTCGAAGAAATAATACCACAAGAACTCTGTATTCCTGTTTTAAAACGATCCTCGTGCTTTAACAGTGGTTGTAATTAATGGCGACATACTATGTTGCATATTCTAATAACACTCTGCATTTAATGTATTTGTATTTTTAATAGTTCATTAAGAACACATTTATTAATTTTCTTTTTTATACCTGCAATCAGGATTTTTTCCACCGAAAAGCTACGCAGTCTCAGGAAGGCCTACCTGTTAGATGGAAAGAAAATGAGACTGTCGACAGAAATTCCACGAAATGCAGAGGAGGGCTGTGTGGACAAAAGCGCACTCTCCTGTTCTCGCTCATCGTTGCGACCACTCCGTGAGAAACTCGCTGCCTTTGTACGGTCGCTCATGTCTTTGCGGTGGCGCTCTTTACGTCCTCATTGGAATGACGTCACCATTTTTACAAGTGATCGTTTTTACCACGTTTCCTTCGGTGCGTACTTGTCGAAGATTGGCTCAATACATTTGAATGTCGCTTCGGGAATTGATTGATGTTCACTGTCATGAAAGCAGTTTTTATTTCCCAATAATATTTATGTGCAGCTTCCTTACTCGTTGTTTTGTTTTAATACTACACACAAGGGTTTTGCTGAAAAAGTGCCGCTAAATAACTTCTTCGTTACCGTCTCAAATTAGATGGTATTTGGTATATTTGGTTCGTCACCAGTTAATAGAATATTTACAATTTTTTTTTTTTTGCATGATAATGTTTTAAGGCTGGACATCATTCTACAAAAAACGTGATGCAAAAAGCGACACCAAATAGCATTACGGAAACCGTTCTGCATTGTCGTTGCACGTTTAAGCATTGTTGGCGCTGGATTGAAGCACACGCCGGAACTGAAAAGTCACCTGATCAGTGTTATCTGAGCAACAATTTTTATTTAAATCTTTACTTACAGAGATATCATGAAATATATTGAAAGTGTGGTAAAACCGATAACGCACTATACTTCGCTGTCTTACCTAGCCAATTCGTGTAATGGGCTAACGTATTGCTTTCAGTGTTTTGAATGAAGACTAAAGAATCCTAGTGTTGGAATAAGCTCTTTTCCATTACAATAAATAGATGTTATTACTTACAATTTAATTCATAATTTATTATTTAGAAATATTTAAATCTTTTGATGCTTTTTGAAGTCTTCATCTTATTTATAATTTATGCGCTTGTTGAATTTCTATGCGCTTTGAAGTGCTTAATTTATTCCTTCCTTCCTCTCTAGAGTTAACAATAATATTCCGACCTAAAAAAGAAAAAGCGTTACGGCTGATGCAATAATCATTATGGATGATGCAATAATTTAATTTTTCGTCATACAAAATTCACTCGTTTTGTGATTTTAGATACTGCGAAAAGCTTGCACGTGCCATGTTTGTGGTCCCACATTGTGAGCACAGACGCGAGTAAGCAGACGCTGTGTTTACTCGACATGTCGAGAGACTCTCTGTACCCGTGCTTATATCTCCTACTTCAGTTATAAACCCTTATTCAGTATTGCCGATGCACATGATGATTCTGTAGACTCGTCCATTAACAAATAAATAAAAGATAATAATAATAATAATAATAATAATAATAATATTTATCTTCAAACAATTCGTTGGTGCTCTAATATTTCTCTAATTGTTCCAGCTTATAAGTTAGTTTTAGCTTTTAATGGTGGCATTTTTAGTAAGAATGGACATGACATTTTTAACGATTCTAGTTTTCAAATTTTTAATTAGTCTTGTGAAATTGTCTATGCTAACTCCGTCATTGGATTATTATCCTTTGAGGGTAAGCCGCGTATGCGTGTTGATTAATTAATTAATTTTTCTAATGTAATTATCTTATTAAATGTACCTTAAATTTTTAATTAATTGGTGTTCGTTTATGTCTATGACCTTGAACTTTTTATAAGTTCTCTCTTTAAATTTTTCTTCTTTTTAGTGTTGTAATCTGCCGTTTTTGTGTTTCATTAACCCCGTTTTGGGCTTACGCCTGTTGGGGGACAACAAGGTGTTTAATCTCTCAGCCGATTCTGGCTGTCTGGTTCTCTCCCCGCCGTTGTTGTTACAATTTCATAAATAAATGTATAAATAAATGTATTAATAAATCTTTCCCCCATTTGGATATATTTTCTGATAAACGCTGTTCCCTTTTTGGAACTAGTTAGTTTTTTGTGTAGGTGAGTGTGTGTGTGTGTGTGTGTGTGTGTGTGTGTGTATTTATTGTGTGGTTTTTTTTGTTTTTTTTTTTTTTTTTTTTAGTGCTCATGTGTATGGGTTTTTGGTGGTTTTTTTCTTTCTTTTGGTGGCAACTTCGGGTTCGGCCTCCCAGTTTTCTGGCGGGTTTTTCCCCTTGTTGTTACTTATTAGAATAACATTATTATTATTTTATTATGTTGGGGTTAATTATTTTTATTTTTAGGTTCCATTTAATCATATTTACCATTTTTTTTGTGCCGTGTCGTTTCTGTGTTTTTTATTCATTTATTAATTATGTAACTTATCTTATGTATCTGTTTCTCTCTATCCCTTCATTAGTCGATAGTTTTAGTTTATTTATATGTTTTTCATTAACCCCGTTTTTGGGCTTTCGGCCTGTCTGGGGGACAACGCTGGGTTTTTTCCCTCCAGTCGTTCTGCTGATCGGACTCTTTCCCTGTTGTTTTTACAATTATTATTATTATTATTATTATTATTATTATTATTATTATTAAACTTCTGCACCATAAATGTTAAAACGCCACAAACAAAAGGAAATCTCATAATAAACTAATAGATTGAAGAAAAATAGATAGTACATGATGCTTATTGTTTGGACAACACTTCAGGGTGCAATTGATGATCCGATTTCTAAAATCAAACGAAAGGGAATTAAAATTACCTAAAGTATTACGGAAAAAACGATTCCATAAATTTAGAAAGCCGATTAGTGGGAATAATTTTATATCTCTAAGTGTACGGGTTTTGACGGAATCGAGCACCCATTGTCTAACGAAATGAACAGGGTGATTAATGTTAGTGAGCGCAAAATAAAGTTCTTTTAATCTAGCAAAAAGTGCTATTGTCTTAAAAGTAGGGATTCCATAGTATTGACAAATATCAGTAATCGACGATAGTTTAGGAAGATTAAAGGCGGTCCTGATAACGTTGTTATAAACAACCTGGACTCTGGTAATTAAAACTTTTGACGCAGCTGACTAAGCAACAATGCCGTACTCCATCTTCGGAATCAAAAAATGGCGATAGTCCCTGTATAACGTATTTTATATATCTGTATAAAATATTTGTTTGTTTCGCAGCTGTATAAAATATTTATTTGTTTGTTGCATCTAAAAACATTATCATGATTCAATGCTTCGGACTGCACATTCGAAGCTAAGTTACCTTTTTGAGATATTTGTCATGTGCAAATGTACTTCTTTTCCGGTGAGTTTGCACTTCACAAGCAAGAAATCAATTGTCCCTGTTTCTATCCAAGACATTCAACTGAATTTGCTTTGGGTGTCACATATTGCATTGCCTAAAACTGATTGTCTACATCCAGTTAGCAAGTGGAGATTGTAGCGATAATACTTCCAGAAGGATTATCACGAACTGCTTCCGTTATACACGTGAAATAAATAATTCACCGAATACCAAACAACCTTAGCTTACTTATGTTGCTCTTGCCCAGTGAAGAGTTTATTATTTTTTTTCTTTAAATTCTTCGGAATTGTGTGTGTAGGGCTTTTCCGTTCTCTCGTTTATGTTTTCCTCACATTTCCCGCTTCAATATTCTACAACTTTAAGAAATGAAAATCTTCAAATCTATCAATTGGCTACGAACAGTGCATATTTGAATCTAACAACTCATTCATGGAAGAAGAGACAATTCGGAAATCAGAAATTCTTTGGAGATGGGAAGGCAACATCGAATGGAGACTACGAACTATTTTTTTTTAACTCTTTACATATAAAACAATTTTAATTATATTTACCACTATGTTTTTGATAGGATTTTTGATTCAATTTTTTTTCTAATTAAACTCATATTAATAAGCTAAATTTAAGATTGCTTTTTAATTATTTAATTTTTAAATTTTAAATCTTGTTGAGGTTTCATTGTAAATTGATAATTCAAATTATCTTTCCCCTCAATGTTTTTATTATATCAGAATGTGAAGAGTCAGCAAGCAAAGTGAAAAGTCTCCTCCACAATAGGACCGATTTTTTTTCCCCTCTGAATTTTTCCCATTGATTTAGTACAAAACGAACCTCCTTAAAGGACCCAAGGACTACTTTTTCCTGGAGCCAGGGGACAATGAACCTCTTTACAGGGGCTATCACCAACCAATCATAAAGCAGTTTATAGGACCGCCAATTACAAAACGTGATGAAGAACCAATGGATCAGAAAAGAGGTTGCAAAACTTGCATATTTATGACATTGGAATTGAAAAATTGAACTCCAACAGCCTTGTTCAGTTACAAAAATCCCGAGACAGATCAAAGCGAGTATCGGGACAGATTTAATTTAAATAGATGTTTATGTTTCTCAGGTTATTACCAAATAAACTTAGTTTTTATTTTGCAATACTATTTTATATATCTCTCTACTAAACAATTATCTTTAATTTAAATTCATTTTATATCTCACGTTGTATTGTATCATTGTTAATTATTCATAAATGTCCATTTTACAATACAAAGTTTTATTCATTTGGAAGTAGCCGACTTTCGTCCTTTCGGAATCTCAAAAGAAAACAATGTAACCGGAAAAACATTAACAATGAATAGACAAATATTGTTCAAAATTAAAATACTGATATTGTAAGAAATTGAAAAAATCTGTTATAACGAATTTGAAGATGTCCGAAAAGACGAAAGTCGGCTAATTCCAAATGAATAAAACTTTGCATTGTAAAATGGACATCTTCAAATTCGTTATAACAGATTTTTTCAATTTCTTACAAT
>JAHWFO010002062.1:2313122-2337781 GCA_023313115.1 Rhysida immarginata
CCCCCCCCCCCCCGGCTGCTGCGACCATCATACAGCTGTTGTCAATCCAGGTCCATCCAGGGACCCAACTCGTCGGCCTCTGGCCTTACAGGTCCTGGATGGACGTATTGGATTCCATTATTAAAAAAAATATATATCTCTACATCCATCGGACAACTTCAAGATTAAAGAATAATTCCATCAAAAGCCTCCAACTCCATCGTCATTGGCAAACTATTAATTTTATACAGGGTGTTTCTAAATTATCTCCCGTATTCTACATGTTTATTACTCAAAAGTTATTGCAGATTTTAACGAGATATTTTTTATTCACAAACTCAAAAAGTTTCTTAGCATGCCTTAATAAATTTCAGTCTGGGGGGGCCCCCCCCCCCTTACAGCGTGAAGGACGTCAAAGTAAAACTCGATTTCCTCCCATGTTCGGGCTAGCATTTCGGGGGTGATTTCAGCGATTGTTTCAATTATTCTGTTCTTGAGAGTGTCATTGTCATCAACATTGGTCTTGTACACTCCTCTCTCTTTCACATATCACCAGAAGAAAAAATCCAGAGGGTTCGCATCGGGTGAGCGAGGGGGCCAAGGGATTGGCCCATCCCTTACAATCCATCGTCCTGGAAAGTTTGTATCGAGGCACTGCCTAACTTGGGCTGCAGTTCTTACACCTGTGGAATCAGGTTGTACTCCAGCATATCTAGGTAGGTTGCAGCGGTAATGGTGTCTTCAGCGAAAAAGAAAGGTCCGATTACTCGATCATAGATTAAACCGCACCAAACATTAACCTTTGGGCTGTCGCGTATATGCTCCCTTAGAACGTAGGGGTTTTGTGAGCCTCTAATGCGGCAATTGTTTCGATTTACTGCTCCGTAAGTAAAGAATGTTACCTCATCAGAAAACAAAATGTTCTCTAGGAAGGCGGGATCATTGTCGATTTTTTGAAGCATATCCTCAGCAAAATTCTTGCGCTTCGGTCGGTCATCTGGCTTCAGTTCATGTATCATTTGGATTTTGTAGGGTGTAAGACGAAGGCGATGCTTCACTATTTTATGTACGGATGTCATTGGCATATCCACTTGACGAGCCGTTTGGCGAAGTGATTTACGGGGACTACGGTCGAACGCGTCCCTGACCTTTTTTATTCTGTGGTGTCGCTGAAGGCTACCAGCACCCTTTTTGTGTAACAGGCTGCCTGTGTTTAAAAATTTTTCATGCCATAGCTTAATTGACTTATGATTTGGAGGATCCTTATTAAACTTTGTTTTGAACATTCTGTGAACTGTAATCATGACTTAAATTCTGCAAGCCATAACACGCATTGAGCTTTTTCTCGAACACACGCCACTGTTTACTGCGTCTCGCGAAAAATGGCACAACGCGCTAACAATGGTACCACGCGCCAACCGCGTGTTTCATTATCAACTCACGCGAGGCTAAGAATGAAAAAAGTCACGTAATAAACATGTAAAATACGGGAGATAATTTAGAAACACCCTGTCTATCATTCTTTTTTGAACTTCTTATAAATAAACAACCGACATTATCTTACTCCTTAATTAATCGTTTTGACAGCACAGGTTCCGTATTTAATATTTTTATGGTTTTACCAATATGGTGTAACCATATTGTTAGAGAATTTTTTGTGTCTGATAATCTAACAGTTCGCTCATGTTCGGTAAAGCGGTTGATTTTGTCACATTCTGATTTGGACCAGAAATTGGCTGATTGAGGAACTACCCACGCAGAAAGAATTTTGTATCCAATGGAAACAGTGAGACCAAGTGGCAGAAAAGAAATTCTGGTGGATTTGTGGAGATTATGCTTCTTTGGATTCGGTTGGCAGATCCATAAGGGAGGCCGAGCGTTAATCGACGGATGGACGTTGATGGTTGGTTATCAGTTACGGGCGCTCCCTGCCCCTGGTCGTGGTGGTGGAAGCCGTCGTTGGGAGGGAGAGCGTTGTGAAAATCACGCAAGAAACTCGTTCCCTCCTCGGCTTCTATTCTGTACAGGCTATACCCTCCATTATTATTTATTATTATTTATTCTTTATTTGTCTCAATCTGTCTTTCCTTGCTACATTTACGAGTCCCCATGCATAAGAACGAAAGGAGGACGAGCCGGAGGTGTCAAGGGAAAGTATCGATTAACGTGGACTGGCAGAATGGAACCCATTTGTACCTTCCTCTATTAAGTTTTTTTTCCCTCTTTCTTTCTCTCGTCCCTTCTTTTTTAGTTTCTTTCTCACCTTTCTGCTCATCGTCATTTTAATGTCTTCGAATAACTGTAACCTTCGTGTCTCCTGTTTTATAATGCTCTCGCTCGCTCTCGTGCCTGTGTCTGGAGCGATAACACGGCGATCGAATAGCGGCCGTTGACAATTTATTCTAATGATAATGAATAATGGGTCTGTTTGAGGGTGAGGGTTCCGTCAATGTTACTCCTTGGGAACGGACAGGTGGTCACTGTTTTCAATCGAGCATTGGAGTCGGTCACGCCATGGCTGTCGATCCCTCGCTCATACTTCCATTAAAGGAAACAGGGAGGGGAAAGGAGGAGGATAATGGAGGGAAAGAGGTCACGTGATAGTACAGCTACCTCACCGCACAGCATATAGATTCATCGACAAGGAACGTATTGATGGGAATAAGCGAAGGGGGAAAAGCCCAGAGTTCTGGGTTCACTAACAAAATGGATTCTCTGTTTTTTTTTTGGTTTTTTTTTCTGTGCTCTCTGGAGGAAGAAGAAGAAGGAAGAGAAATTTTCGTGGAATTCGTAATGATTTTTCTCACCATGACGACGACTCCATTCGATTCGTTATCGAATAGCGTTGCCAAATTACAACTTCAATTCCTTGGGGTACAGGTTTCTAAAACGCTAATTCTCAGGTTCAAACTGACCTTTTAAAACAGAATACACGTTTAGGGGAATGTACATCTCGAAATGGTCGAAGATTTTCGTTTTCTAAAGCGAAGCCTTTTAACTGATTTGGATACCGTAGACGTCCCAAAATTATTAAAGCAAATAGGCAGCGACATGGAAAACAGAAACTTTAAGGCAGCAGTTGGCGTCACTCGCTCAATATGTCCCGCCATTCTCCCCCACCCCTTCCGTCCCCCGTAGAAACTGAGTGTACTTCAGACACAATGTCTCTCGTTTTGTCAATTTCGAGACATCACTGATTTACCCCCGTACGCGGCTTGGGACAGATAAAGAATTCTGCGGCCTCCCTTCGTTGGGTCGCCTTTCAAGTGGCCTTGCCCCCCGTGGTTTACATAAATTTATTTAACAGAAACAATCATTTTGTGAAAACTTATTGCTGGGCGCTTGAAATCATAATTAAGTTCATCGTTGAATAAAAAGAAGAAGAAACAAAGGAAAATTAAAAATGATGAGTGAAATAACTCACTTGGCTCGTTAGTCAACATTGAGCAACCGGTTCATCTACAGGATGGAGCCCAAAAATTTACGAGGGGCGATTGATAAATAAGGTCTCCATGGCTGTAACTTTTTCATTTGTTAACCGATTTTCAAAATTCTTTTTGTATCTTACCCTCACATTTGTTCTCTATGTAATGCACTATTCACTTTTTGACATAGTCCCCATCCCTTTCCACGCATTGCGCCAACGCGTGACTAGTTGGCTGAACCCGTCGGAGAGGAATTCCGGAGTTGTTGTCGACACCAGGATTGAATGGCAGCTTTGGACCCTCTTCTGGAGTACGATAACGTCCGCCCGCACACGAGTCACCACACACCAGAGGCGTTGCAGCGCCTACAGTTCAAAAATGAAAAATTGCAGTTCAAAAATGAAAGACTTTGCACATTGCGACTTTCACCACTTCCCAAAGAAGAAAGAGCCCCTTAAGGGACATGAGTTGGTTCTGACGACGAGGTAAACGCTGCCATTCAAAGAGTAACTGTAAGACAGTTCTTCTCAGACTTCTTTGGTTAAGCAGGGTTTCGGATTTGAATGTTGCGTCTACTTTCACCCACGTCGGCCTTATTGTAGATGCAACCTCAGCGTACACGAAGCTGTATTGAAGAAGACCAACATTAGGTGAGGGAACCTAACAAGAGTCTTGACAATAAATCCTGCTCTGCGGAGAGGTAAGGGCACTTTTGGAATGGCAAGAGGACAAGGGTTGTTGGCTTTACTGCGCAACTCCCTACTCTTCATCTGATTAACAGTAATCGCCTTATCGGTTGAGCTTGTTAATCGCTTTGATTTGGAGCACACTCGATGGAGAGTCCACTTTTTTTGGCCCAACTTTTTACGTTTCCTCGTGCGACGTGTGTGCGAATCCAAGAAAGGAGCTCTTCATCTGGAAAGTGAGGGGGGGGGGGGGGGGTTGTTTAATGTTGGCATCATCAATAACAACAACAGAGGTGAACGCGAGGCGCGATGCTGTGCACGGGAATCGTTAAAGGCAACAGATGCATCGAGAGAGGAGGAGGAGGAGGAGGCACTGATCTGTGTCGATAGATCAAAAATTTGCTCTTTTCACGGCTAATTTTGCGCGTCCGTGTTTAGTTAATTGATTTAATCAAGTGTCGTTTTATACGTTTACTGATAATGACATTAAAGGGTTAAGGTTCTTAATTTCATTTGTATTTAGCTCGATTGTGACACATTGACGTTTGATTCGAGAGCGTTCCTGGTTCCAAGCCAAACGGCGTCTGTTCGAGGATTAGTATTCAGATTAAGAAGGACGTGCGTTGTCTTGATAGTCAGACGTGTAAACGTTTGCCCCTGTCGTTGAGAATTCTATCTCCTTCACGTAGAGCCTACCCAGTCTGTCAGTCCTTTGAACTCTTCTTCATTTTGGACAGTGTCCTGGAGGCGCAGCTTGGCTCCCTTTCTTTTCTTTTTAAAGTTGGGCGGCGGTTGTCATGGAATCGATCGGTCGACCGGTTTCATTTCATCAACACTGCTATACAGCGTTGTCACAATGGAAAAGTGATGCTGAAAACAACAACCCCCGGTAGATGAAGGAAAGCGCTCGACTTGCCTTTTCCCCTTTTCTTTCTTTTCTTTACTCACATTTTTATTGGATATGAATGGAACGATGCTGCTTTAGAAAGGCTTCCAATTTTACGGGATGTTTTCTTTCTTTGCTATTTTTGTATATGGAAGTGTCAACATCTAGGTCAATGGTATTCAACCTTTTTATCATAAAGAGACACTTTCACCTTTAAGAAGAAACTCTCGGCCCGCGTTATTCTATCACTTGACGTTCACAGTGTTATCGAGTTTCTGCACCTTAAAAATAAATAGAGCAGTCGTTGAAATTCCATCAATACAGTGGCGATTCGGGCCAATGCGAACCTGATGGCGGGGTTGAGCCGCAGGTTGAACACCACTGAAATAGGTTATTTGCGACTCGTACATACAATTTTATATTGACCACGTGCCGGGGCAAACACGAACAGTACGTGCCCATGGCAGAATTAGAACCCGCGACCTGCCGATTACAATTAGTAATTGTGCATCCCAAATGGCCCTTTCTTGAATCAAGGTGTTGTAGAAAAAGAAAAAGTTCCAGAAATTGGACTGGATACATGATAATCATGATTATAATAGGAATGTTGATATAGTTCACGAGTACCGTCTTAAACCGTTCTGGGGCAACTGATTCTATCTGTGGAAAGTATTTAATGGAAATTTTTTTTGTTAGATTCGTATGGATAATTTCTAATGGTTGAAAAATGTATTTATTATTCGCTCTCAAATTTTCAGGAGAGTCAAAGGTCACACCCTAGATGACTTGGGTCTGTTCGGAGCCCTGATTATATCCATAAAATTTTCAACAATCTCATTAAATTTCATCCGTCTCGTTTCCTTCGGTGTTATGGCTGAAGACCAGGCATCCTCGATGGATGGACAACCTTTTATTTATACTTTTTCAACATATTTCCATCAAGAAAAACCTTCATCATGTGTAAAGATAGGCGGACATTTAGTCCAAGCGCAGTTCCATCTGAGATTTCTTTAGTCTAAATTTCGTATGCTGTCGTCTTATTTTCTTTTCCTCTGGTTTTCATGGCACTTGCGTTTAGGAGCGTGTTGCGAACCCTACTTATCATCTTATCGTATTTTTCTCGTGTGGCGTCGTCCCCATCCCAATTGAAATTTAAACTGTCTTCATTTAGTCAACCTATAATTAGTGGAAACAGGAAGTTTTCGCCCCCTCCTCATCGGACTTCACCTAATCGATCGACTATCGTCGTCGCATCTGCTGATAAAGATCAATTGATTATGTATGCGCGTTGTTATTTACAGTAGAGTCACCCCCACCTATCCACATACAATTCATCCCACTCCTTTCATTGAATTTCATTGAACACACACACAGACACACACACACACGCACACACACAAATACACACACAGTCGTTTTCCTTTTCTCTTTACTTATCTAGTTGGCATTTTTTTTAATATCTCTCCCTCATCAGTGGCTGTTTTCATGATAAGCATCGCTGCCGATAATCGTTGTGTTACACGAATTTTTTAGAATCGATTATTCCTGGCGACGGATTTCCATGGCTCAAGCCGTCTGCGTTCTCGAAAAATGAACTTCACTTGTGCAGCGTCACTCGATATAACACCTGCGCACGAGGTAGCGAACCCCTGACGAGCGACACCTTCCCTCTCCCTGCTTTATGTCCGGTGCCTTTGCCAATACATAACGACGATGATCATCCAAGGCATTATTCTCTTGGCAACAACAACAACAAACAACAACAACAATAATAATAATAATAATAATAATAATAATAATTAATAAAGAAATAAAGCCTTATTCGATAATGTATAAGGGTTTGGTAATTAAATTATGTGAACAGTGTAGGATGGCAGCCAAGGCGATGAGCCCTTCCACTAAAAAGAAAACTATAAACACGTGTATTGGAAATGTCTCTACTTTCGAGAGAAAATGCGCGGCAACAGTATAACCCTTCCGTTCACTGAAATCGTGTTAGTTTTACCACGGCCCATTAGTATTTCTTGAATAGGCGGATAATGGAAAAACGAATGGCAATGACCAAGGGGCACCATTCACATCACAAAATGTTTGCTGCGGTTGACCAAGATAGAGCAAGGAAGTATTTCTGTAAAGGGTGTCCATAATTAAAGTTCACATTTCAGAAAGCTCTATAGGAGTCATTAAGAATCGGGATGCAGAGGACCATAAAATAATTCACCAAACTCTTGCTAATCATTATGGACTCCTAAACTCAGTTTGCTCCGTTCTACTATCATTCTAATGAGTGAAATGGCATAACTGATGGGAAGGATTAACAAATCCAGTAAACGATGGCAGACTTCTCGGATTATAGAGTATGCCGCTTTTTAGAATCTCTATCTGGATTCATAGAATCAAGCTCTGGTTCCTGTTTATCAACATAGGCTTCAGCTCTGACGAATTTCAATCTTCACAATTTGGCAGGTATTTATTGTAACGGCCCTGTATTTTTTTTTTTTTTAACACGAAACGAAATTTTATTGATTTAAAAGATACAAAGTTTCGCTTATTTCAAGCACGTCAACAATCCTAAAAACAATGCCTACGATTTTGTTTAAAATCAAAATTGAACAGTTTTCAATCTTAACTTGCTCAATTCTGCAAAATATTTTTCCAACAGTTTGTTCAATTCTGTATTATATTACAGCAACAGACATTAGTCTAAGTATTAGATAAGAAATTGTCAAATCTGTTTAATCTTGTAGAGTCCGTTTGTAACGGCCCTGTATTTTTTTTCTTGCTGTTCATCTTTAAGATTATAACAAAAAATATACAGGGCCGTTACAGTATGCATATAGAGTCATTCTGTCGAACTTGATGGGGACAGTTTGAGCCAATCATTGGACTCATTCATCGATTGATCCGGTTTCTCCAATTGTGTATTTTGTGCTTCAAGAGTGTGTGGTGATTTTAAGGAAATAAGTGAAAAGTGATATAATATGGCCTGTTTAATATCTTGTGCATTCAGTGTTTGAAAGTGGTATACTGGAGATTACACTTTGTGGATATGGTGGTGCGACGTAAGCTATGAGTGGAGTGAAATTTTGAGATTGTTCATACTGCATATTCATGATGAGGTATATTTAGGTTATTAAGTGAACTATTAGCGAGAAGTAGTTTAATTGATCTGATTATTCTCAGTGTGGTAGAAAGTACGAGAACATTTTTGGATATACAAGTTTCGAATTGGTTATTCTCATGATATCTCAGACTTAAGTAATTGAGGATTTATAGTATTAGCTTTCTTCTTTTACGTTAAGACCTATGTCTCCCTTTTTTTTTCCTTAGATTAAGTTTTGAATTATTTTTGTATCTCTTTGGTAAAAAATTTGACTTTAAATAAAATCTTATTTGTTTTGATTCTTAAATTTGCCTGACTTATTGGAATATATAAGACACATCCTGCCACCTTTTCAAGAACCCAACCTTTGTCTTTGATTGGTGAGATAAGTAACAAAATTTGAGATAGCTTTCAATCAACTTATTATTACAAATTTCCTTTTATTGAAGTAATGTAAAGTAAAGAGAAAGCGGGGAGGTGCAATCAATTAGGCAAAAGGTTACAAAACTATATTAACCATAAGATCCATGTTAACTAATTACTTAACCAACATGTAAAAGAGAATTAATTGTAATTGCGTTTTCTCTTCCTTGTTCTCAGTGTCCACCTGGGATGCTAGAATTTTAAAAAAATAAATAAATAAGAATGACCTCATGGTGTCTATTGAGGATGGAATTTTTGTTGGGTAAAAGGAAAAAAATAGTTTTCATACTCGCCAGTAGTTGCGTACTTGGCGATTGGATAGTCAGAATATGGAAATTTCAAGTCTAAAATTTGCATCTGACCAGAAGAAGCGTTATAAAAGCAGAAATTTATTGCAAGTTATTTTACTGTAGAAAACAGGAATTTAAAGTGCAATATAACTGGAAAATGGGTCTAGGAGGATTATTTCACGTCGTACCTCCGAATATTAATAATTATTATTTATTTTTATTATTAAAATGACAAATTGAAAACTTTCGCGACCTGGATTCGAGCCAGGGACCATGCCTATCGCTGGCACCGCTCTTACTAACCGCGCTTGGAACACCAAAGCAGTCCATATCTGCCGTAGCTCAGTTGGTAAGAGCGATGCCAGCGATAGGCATTGTCAGTGGTTCGAATCCAGGTCGTGGAATTTTTCCCTCCCTTTTCAATTTGTCAGAAGATGTTTCTTCAGTTTAATTATTATCTTATCTTTGAGTTTTTTTATTATTTATTTATTTATTTATTTATTTATAAAAATAAATAAATTACATAGCCAAGAAATGTTACTACATATAAAATTAAACTATCAATTAAAACAATACAATACAAATATTTACTTTGCCTCTTAATTGCAACATGTTGTCATATGTGGATGACAATTTTCTTTTTAAGGCTTTCTCTAGCACTGAGCTATCTAATGCCAAGCAGCAGATTCAAGATGACCTTGATACATTAAGTGCCTGGTACACGTCCCAGGGTCTGCTGTTCAATCATGCAAAAACAAACATCCTGATAATAGATAAACAAAGGCACACCATGCTCCATAGTTGTAAGGTCCTGGGTATTGTATTTGAAAGTAGATTGTCCTTTTCTGAAAATACTGATGCTTTATTGATTGATTTTAATAGGTTAAAGTTTTTATTTGGTAGATTATGCAAAATTTTAACGAAAGATGAAATCATTAAAACATTTAAGACAATACTAATTCCCAAAGTCGAATATGGTATTGTCGTTTGGTCATCAGCCCCTAAACGGCAAAAATAACTCGAGTTCAGACTGCGTATAACGATGTTTTAAGAGCGGCGCTGGGTCTCTGTAAAGTTTCTTCTATTACAGAGACCTGTCATGTTTACGGGATTCCAACTTTGAGTAAAATAATTGCTTGTGCCAATATTAAAGAATTATATAATGCTCTAAATAAAAATGATCATCCCATGCATTTTGTTAGAGCTTGGTTAGATGATGCTGCGAAAACGAGGAAGACGCAGAAATATAAAATCACGCCGTGAAGCCTTTTTCCCATATAATGTTATTTCTGTTTGGAATGAACTTAATTATAGCACTAGGAATCAGGTGACCGCTGTTTCAATCATAAGGAACATGCCTATAATATTTTATTGCAGGCTTTGGATTTGCTTTAACAACCTTAGCTTGTCTGCTTTACATATCCCCTGTTAGGATGCAAAAGTTCTAAATAATAATAATAATAATAATAATAATTAGGAAATTATTTTAAAAATATAAACATATCTTGATGTGTTATAATGAATACATGAATTGAAACATTTATATGAGGAACAATTATAAATTTTGCTCTTAATATGAAATGGTAAAATATTCCAAAACCTACAAGTATTGAAGGTTTAGGAAATCTTTGGAGTAACGTAAAAGAAACCCTACCACACAATTCAAATTTAAATAGAATTATTATCGGATCGAAACTATTGAGTAACGTAATCCATTGGATGAGACCTAATGGAACACAAAGTTTTCTTAATCTATAAAGTATAATTAACGAATCAAAATAAATTATATTTGAACCACAACAAAATAGATTGACGTTTAATAAGTTTAAACGTTGCTCTAATATAATTATTTTGCGCTATTTTTACTACACTAACAATTTCCCTGTAGCAATACTCCAAATTGGCAAAGCATATGGAACAATTGGTAAGATTATTGGCATTAAAAATAATTTTCAATTCATTTCTAGAAAAAATATTCGCCAAGGATTTCAATTTAAAAAATGTCATGTGTAGCTTACTAATTAATAAATTTATGAGATTTTTAAAATTAGGATCATTATCAAAAAGTAATCCAAGAATGTTCATATCACGACTGGTACGGGGTTTTTTAGCAATAAAAAGAGCACCAATTTTATCATTATTCATAGCATAAAACCTACTTTATGAATACCTCACAAGTAGTCTGCAAGTCTTTTCGTATAATAGAAAAGGCTTGATTTAAATGAGCCTTCTGCTTACAAGAGTCCACACATTATCATCTATGTAAGACCTCAACTAGTTCTTCTAGTTAATAAATGAAGAGAATTAAAAAAACTGAATACAACAACGCCCCCAATTTACTTACTTGAATTACTCCTAAATCAGAAGGAATACTACGATTAAGTTATTAATATCCATCATAGACACCTTTCAGATATGAATGACAGTTAGCTAGATTCTTGGTTCGAGTTCAGATCTGGAATTTGCTTAGTATTTTTACCTAAAGTGAAGCTGTTTTATCAGAACCATGCCTTAACTGCTTTGCGACAACTCAGAACTTTAAAAAAAACTGTTAACGGTTTAAGAAAAATGATAAGGAAATTTTGAAGAGACAGGTTCTTTAAACGATAAAGACGAAAATCAGGGGACAATGAAACTGTAGAGAATGTACCTACAAGAACCCCCGACGACTAATGAATGCCATGGGAAGATTACTAGGATAGCTTAGCAGCACTTTGTTAAAATTTAGTTAATCTTTGTATCATTCTTGAATGTAATGATTGCGCCATCTACTGGCGTGTATGAAAATAATTTCACCAAAACAAAATTCCATAGTCTCAATAGACACCACGCAAATTTTCAGCTCATTCTGATCAATATTGACTCCTATAGAGCTTTTTGAAAATATTATATGGATGTTATCAGTGTCTTTTAATTTTATTGTTTTAGAGTCCGGGGTTCGCTGTCCAGCGGCTCATTAACCATCTGTCAGGAACCGGTGGGTGTCATTCGCTGTCGGGTGAAATTCATTTTCAAATCGAAGGGATAGGGTTGTGCTTGTGCGTGCCTTGCTGTGTGTGTGTGTGTGTGTGTGTGTGTGTGTGTGTGTGCATGTGTGTGTATGTGCTTGTGTGTGTGGGTGTGCTATTTTTCTAATTTATAATGTTTGTAACAAAACAAGCCAGAACAATGGCGGTCAGAATATCGACTTGCATCTGTGAGCTTAGATGAGAAGCATTGGCGTTGGCGTAATGGAGATCGCGTGCAGCACACTTCCCTGCTTGTGACAGGTGGTCGATCACATGACCCGGAAGATCATGTCGACGGAAACAAAAAGAGAGAGGAATAAAAGTGGGCAAAAAGTGGGTGAGAGGTGTGGGGAAGTTACTTCGATCACGTCGTGTATGCGCGCACCTGACCTCGGCGTAGGTGTGCTCGGGCACACGTGATGACCCCTTTGTGTAACTGAGTTCAGCGTACAGGTGTGAAGAGGAAGGGGTGGTGAGCGGGCAAAAGGTCGCCACCAAACAAAAGAGGCTCCGCCGCCGAGAAGGCACGCAAGGCGGCCGCTGCCGGACAACGCAAGATCCCCGCGAAAACAGAGCCGCCGTGTCTAATTATAGGTTCACCTGCGACGGGTAATGGGTAATGTGTTATGAATTCCGAAAAACAACGACAACGCCGTTCTTTTGAATAATTCACGAGCAAATCAGTGACAAATAATGAGGAGAACGCTGCAGAGGACAACGATACGCGTATACGAAGTGACTGGTGTAGACGATAATGCCTTGTGCGTGTGCAATGCAGAGTTGTTGGCGTCTATTCCTCCTCCTCCTCTCCATTCCTCCCTTCCTCCTCTTTTTTTCCTTTCCTCTTAATTTCCCTGTTGTTTACTCACGGGAGATTTCAGTTCTAAAGCGCGTCGCAGCGCACCGAAACAATTTCGAACTTTCCACACACTGAGACGAAAACCTTTATACAAAGTTGTTCATCGTTAGACTCCTTTATCAAACTTCATTTAGGATGACGACCCCCTAAGCTAACCTAAGCTTCACCATTCTTCGAGCAAGCTTCTTTAAGTGGAAGAACAAATGATAATCGCTGGATGCTCACGTTACACCGACATCAAAACAACAGTGCATGGAATGGAGGCATCCAACATCATCCAAAAAAGTGAAATTCAAGCAAACAATTTCAGCCCGAAAAATCATGTGCACTGTGTTTCGGGATAGATATGGTGTATTATAAAATACAGAAAAGTCCAAAAGCGATAGCGAATGGGGGCTGTATTTTCGTTTTACCAACTCAATTTTTTTTTCTTTGAAACTGACTTAAAACCTCATGATTCTATAAGATATATTCAAATTTTGAAAAAAATCTTTCATCTGTACCCAATATTATGTAGCTCCTCCGATACGGAGAATAGCAGAAGCAAATGAAATTAATACATACTTAGAAGGTACCTTAAACTGTGGCTTGACGTATTTTTATGCTAATTGGTTAGCCATTTTAGAAATATTAATTTTTCTTTTGAAAAATGAAGAAATGACTGAAGCATTCATGCAAGCGAAACAAAGTCAATAAATTCGACGTGAACGTACTCTCTGATGAGCCAACTTTGAGTTAAAAAGGTGTTTTATAACCTCCAATCCACCCTCCCCGCAAAAGAGAATTTCTTTCATTTTTTTTTCTTTTCATAATAAAGTGGGAGGCCTGTGCGACAAAGGATAGTCTCTATCTCAAAAATTAACCTTTTCTTTCAATTTTCAGGACATCTCTTCTGTTTTACCATTTGAAACATCACAGGAGTGAGAAATTTTCACGGTTCTCAATATCTCGATTTTGATAATGATTTTGCTACGATATATTGGTAATTTTGGTCACTGTGCCCTGAAGTCATCCCATTTCTCATTGGATTGTCAATTCATAATCTCATTGCTCGGCATTTCTTAAAAGAAATATACACACATACAAGCCAAAGAAACAAAACTCACCTACTAAGAAATCTGCTCTTTCATCTATTAATGAAGTCTCTTATCTATCTCTCAGTCTCTTTGATTTCTCAAATTTGAACGAAAAATGGGGGCGTTCGCTTAGGTTAGGTAATAATAATTTTAATAAATAAATAAATAAAGTTCTGTCCGGTTTTTGAAAGAGTATGCTAAAAATGGCCGAAATTCTTCGTTCTAATCTGAAAGGTTTTATTAACTTTTTTCTTTTGCAGCAGGCGTTTGTTAAAGGCGAGTGATCAGCTTGTTAAAGCGCAGCAAAAGTAGCGAAAGGACAAAGACGTTGCGGGTGAATCACAACGTCAACGCCGGAAGATGGAGAAAGAAGGGGGGGGGTGTGGGGGGGTCTTGTTGTGTCACAATTGACGTCATCGCTCGAGAGGCTCCATCTCGTTTCGTGGTAATTCTCAGAACCAAGTCAGTCGCTCTCCTTAAGGAAAGCGCGTGAGAAGCGCGCGCAATGTTTACGCGCAATCCATTTTGTGTCGCCCTCCCTCCACCTCACTCCCATCCGTTGGCTGGCGCCGAGCGCAGACAGCTGTTGTCGGGGAGCAGCATTGTGATGGGGCGCGGCGCCCATGAAATCTCGTAATCCCCGAGACTCGAACGAGATCCCGTCACTCAATTGACACGTCTCACTCGGATTGCCGTGAAATTTCCAAGGGTATATGACGCGCGCGTGCAAGATTTTCTGGACCTCCTCCTCCCCGGCGAGAATAGATGAGACATGCGAGAGACTGCATTGACGATGGCATTGCGCGTGCGCCGCGAATCGTGACGGTCACGCGGCTGATATTTCACACCACAGTCAATCATTCCTCTTGGAACAACGCTTGCCAAGGCTCGGCCGATTCGGATCCCTCTGGGTGGCCATGTGACTTCAAACCATTCTCCTCTCTCGCTCTGTCTCTCGACACATGCAACAACCCCGGGACCAAAAGAAGGATCAAGGTGGTTATAAAATAAGTTTGCCTACTCAGAGCCCTCTCAAGAGCCCAATCTAATGAATCGATTGTGATGCAAATTGAAATGTAGGCTATTCTCGCAAGGCAGGAATAGCATGCTATGCAAGAAGTTCACAATACCGTGCACTTGTCACAGGACATCTTACAGGACCTCGTTGTGTCACTTCCTCACAAGGGCCTAGAATAAAAGGAGCGGTGAATCTACACCATAGAGTCATGTATTCAGAATGCAATGGCTTTTCATGCACGACATTGGGGAGCGAGGCACCCCATAGGCGGCAGTTCTGCGTGTTCACGGTTCCTTCTAGGGTTGAAATGTGCTTCGTCTGACCATAGAATGTTCCACGGCCACAGGTCATCAACAGTCATCCTCGCCAGAAAGCGATAACCAAAGTCAGTGCGTCGAGAGGGATCTTGAGATTTTAGCTGTTGTGCCAGATGAATCTTGGATAGGTACCAATGCAGAATGGATCATGAGATGGACAATTCGCGTGCTGTTGCTCGAGCACTTGTTGCAGAATGTTGAGAAGAGGAAGCTCTGTCCACCACTGCAACAGCCAGGTCCTCGACATCTTCGTCCACTATCTTGCGCCGTCCTCTTCCTGGTGCGACAGCCAAATCGCCAGTCGATTCAAATTTCTTTATCATTTTTCGCAACGCAGTATCTGATAGGGGCCCTTTTCGCAGTCGCTTTTAATCGACGATATGCACGAAATGCAGCTGGACTGCAGCTATCATTCTGGTAAATCAACTTTACCAACAGTGCGCATTCTTTCTTGCTTAAAACCATGATTTTTCGTATAAGCTTTTAACTAAACATAATGTACTGAATGGATCAATCCATTCCATTCTGGATATGTTGACTTTCTAATGTGCATAAACTTTCTGCTAATAAGACCGATATTGAGAATGAACATATGCTCTAATCAAAGAAAGACCTTGCCTGCTTGTTTAAAATAATAAAACTAGTTTAAAAATCTCCATTTGTCATTCCACAGCGCTACATTTTCACATGGTGGTGAAAATTTGCACTAATTTATTGCTTTCCGGAATTCTCTCCCCCCACGGTTTGAATAGCCTACATTTCAATTTGCATCACAATCGGTTCATTAGATTGGGCTCTAGAGGGCTCTGAGTAGGCAAACTTATTTTATAACCACCCTGTACGTACATATCCAAAAAACATTGAAAAAATTATGCAATAAAAAAACTTCAACAGTTGCATATCATAAGTAAAAATTACTGTTCATAAATAATAAAGCCAGGTACTTCAGCACCCAATAAATCCACCATTTTTCGGAATTAATTTGAAAACACGATTGGGCATTGAGTTCACCAATGTTTGCAGAAAATTTTGATTTATTTCTTCCCAGGCATCTATTATTGCAGCGTTTAAATCGTTATTTGTTGAAAATTGGCGATCTCCTGTACCGTACAAGGCAACCCCAAACATTCTCCATAGGATTCGTATCTGGAGAAAGGGCTGACTAGTCCATGATTTGAACCCCATTTGGAAGAAACCATTCAAATGATGACTTTGCAATATGAATTGGTGCATTGTCTTGCTGGAATTCAAAGAAAGATCCCCCAGTTTTTTCTGCAACTGGCAAAAGGTGGATATCCAATGTCTCTTGATACATCGCCGAATTTTACATTCTGCCTGAAATGAATGCTAAATTGTTCTCCATGCCAGCTGAAAGTTCCCTAAACCATCACACTACCTCCTCCCTGTTACGCTTCGAGTAGATCTTTCTTGTTATCTTTGCTCACAAGGAGAGGGCCCTAACTCACCAACCGAATTTTCAAAGAGCTTTTGTGTGGTAGTAGATAGGAAAGGCACTAAGCTAATCTTAAGAGATTAGCCGTAGATACGCAATAATTTCCGAGAAATTAAGTGTGGAAATGTGACGAGCATATTAGTGAGCAAATTTAACGTTGTATGGAGCGGTTAAAGTTAAACACGGCGACGGGATCGACCAACTTTGCGAATGCATTATCGATGCTTTTAATTATGGTAATACACTATCATGCAGTTTCTCCTTTTTCTCCGCAGTTTTTAACTCTCATTTTTTTAATCAAAAAATTGATTTTCTCCAACTTAGTATTTATAAAATGGAAAAGAACTCTATCTTCTTTCGTTTCTCATCATTTCCGATCGGATAACATATCACATGCCATATGTTGCCTTTTTGAAAATGTTAATAGTTCTAAAGACCACGTGGCATCTTCCCCACAACTCACATCTCACTGGCAGAAAGTGGCCTAAACTTCTTAGTGACATAGATCTGCCCAGAGGAATTTTCACTCCTTTACAAACCTATACACCATGTAAACCAGTTGATACTCTCTAACTCTCACCCCCGTAACTCCGACCCCCGTGGAAGACATGCCCATGATTAGTCATGATGCGTGAAAAATGTTGAAAACATGAAGGATACTGTCAAATGGACATTGTAACACTAATAATTAGCTTCATCCTTCCGCTACTTAATAAGCTTCTGATGGTTGCAATGAGAAATATAAAGAGGATCATGAACAATGCAATGGGGTTCTCAGTTTATTAAGCAGCGAAAGAATGGAACTACTTATTGGTTTTACAATGTCCGTCTGTCCGTCCCCTTCATAATTTCTGCATTTTTTGAGGTAGAAGGTTGAAATTCGGAATGTAGCTTACTATGGGCATGTATACCTTCACTATTTAATTTGGTTTTGATTGACCCACTGGGGTCGGAATTACGGAGGTGGGAATTAGAGGGGACCAAGTGGTCTATGTGGTATTTAGGTATGTAAAAAGAGTGAAATTCGATATGCAGGTTCTTACAGGCAAAATCGACATTACTATAGAGTTTGGGCAAAATTGTTCCAGTGGGGTCGGAGTTGTCGGAGTTGACATGTCTCGTTGAACATGTGAAGGAGCCAGGGATGTTTACTTTGAGGAAGGAAGTAAGGCTGCATATTCGGGTGATGTTAAAGCAAAGGGTCCAAACGTTGTAGCGACGTCCCTGCTAAAAAGGAATTCCTCGGCGCTGGCAATTAGAGTGGCCTCTGTTGGCGTTGCTTCGTGGTGTCGTATCTCTTTCTTCGTCTTTCTGCTCGAAGCCAATCTCGATATTAAACAAGTTTACCGTAGGGTTAATGGGTTTAATGGATTCTTCTTCTTCTTCTCTTTCATATGGGAAGTCTCCGTTGAAATGTTTTTAAGTAAGAGGAGTTAAATTCCTTGATAAATAGTAAAATAAAAAACGACTCGGAAGACGTTGTTGAAAGCCATTTGTAATGGATGAAGGTTGAATGGTGAGGAGGGAGGGGGTAGGGAGTCGAGGGTAGGTAAGAAATATATAGTTTTTCGGGGAGAAGGAGGAGGAGGAGTTGCTTTTCTCTTTCGCGCGTTTTAATGGACTTATTACGGCGACGTTCTTTTGTTAGTCGGCGCTCTTAATCCAGTCCCATTGCTCGAGATGAATAGAGCGTGGGTGTGGTGGTGGTTCTGCAGATTGGGTGAGAATATATGACACCCATACGCCGTGTCAACGGGGCTTTTGTGGCGGCAGCAGCACCGGCAGCAGCTCCACCGTCAGCCAATGAGTGAATTTTGCTCGCTTCGTCTCCTTTTTAAAGCGACCTCAGATGCGAATGAGAGAAGAAAAAAGTGTATGTCTGTGTTCGCGCTCTGCAGAGAGAGAGAGAGAGAGAGAGAGAGAGAGAGACCCAGGGAGGGGAGGGAGGGAATATAAATTTAGGCTTAATTTGCTGGGATGATTCGATACGTGTAACACTTGTGATTAGCTTCACGTTCCCTCATCCACGCTCGCTTCAAAAACTTCCGGTTAATGGCCGTCGCTCTTGCCGTAATTAGAGAAGAGCGCACTTGGCTTCCGAAAAGAAGAAGAATAAAAAACGAGAGAGAGAGAGAGAGAGAGAGAGAGCACCCTTCTTGTTCGGTACCGCTTTATTGTCGTCGCCCGCCTGGCGCGGAGAAAACCATTGTTTCTGGCGTCACCCCACCCTTTCTTTCACTATGATGATTATTTATAGGGAATTTGCCGCTGCCGTTCTCTCTACCAAAAGGCAATTTTGCTCTTTTTTTTGTTCTGAGGCGAGCGCCAAAAATAATTCCACCCACCCAACGCGAAACACGCATTGTTGTCGACGACGGCACTGTTGCTGCTTTCACGCCGCTACTGTCGTCGGGTTGATCGCTACCTAGGCCTACGCCTTCTTAGTACTGCTACTGCTGTTGCTGCAACTGTTTATTGAAGAAAGGAGCAGCTCCTCTTCTTTCTTCTTCCTCTTTCTCTTCAGCTTCTTCTCTTTTTTTTTTTCACCTCCCGTGCCATTATCTCTCGAGAGTCGTTCATTGTAATGAGGTCTCGTGCGCACGTGAGAAGGAAAAGAGAAAAAAAAAATTGAAGGGAAGAAAAACGAGAAAAAAAAATAAAAAATAAAAATAAAAAGAAGGGGAAGGCGAGGAGGGGGTAGGGAAGAGCCCCCTAAAACCCAAGCCAGTGGGATCCTCCCGGGAATCTACAAGATTGATGGCAAGAAAGAAGAAGAAATCAAAAAGAGAAGAGGCCATTATTTTGTAACTGGGGGTGCGATTGCAGGAGAGGGAAATGGAAAGATAAAATACTGGGGCTAAAAGAATTGGTGCGTCTGCGCGTGGTGTATCGTGGAGAAATGAGATTGGATATTTATTGCCTAGAAACAACCGTCAACTCTGGTTAGCTGTTTGTTTTAAGCAACATTACCTTGTGCTCTCTCTTTCTCTCTTTCTTTACCCTCATTAGCTTTATATCCAGAAAATGGCTTCCTTACTTTCAACCAAGATATTATTATTATTATTATTATTATTATTATTATTATTATTATTATTATCATTATTATTATTGTTGTTGTTTCTGGGCATTGTTTAAATAACTAGTGAGGGAGGCGTCTGTGAGCTCTTTGCTTCTTTCTAAGAGTTGAGATTAAGTTGAAAGATAGGCATTGTTATGCTAGACAATCCGTCTGTGTGCTCTTATTCAATTTTTGGTCGCATTATAATATCAACATCAATGCTGATCCGATATGCAGACACCTTACAACTTTACGTGCCAGCATCAAGAATAAACGTCCCGGGAAACTCACAAACTGTGTTATCCGTCTGCCTAGTAATGCCGCCCTCATGTAGCCCGAAAGATTCAAGATCTGCTCGCTTTTATACATTGGGGAATCTTCAAAACCTCCACCTTACAGTCCAGACTTGTTCTCATGCGATTTCCATGTCTTTGGCCCACTAAAACAATCACTAAATGGACGGCGGTTCAAATAGTTCCGTCAACAGACGCAGGAATATTACCAGACTGGATTTTGTAGATTAATGCACCAATGGGACTCGTGCCTTCATGTTCATGGAGATTTCTTTTAAATTCTTTAATAAAAATTGCTTCTCAGCCTTTAAACGTGTTTCTAATGAAGAATCCTAGTATCTCTTCCAGAATTTAAATATTCAAACAAGCTGAATAGAGAGTTAGTTCTATGTTAATAAAGAAACTGAAAAAAGTTACATGAAAAACGCGTCCACGTGAACGTAAACGCGGGGAAGTCTCTGTTGCAAATGATATTCGCGCCTGGCTGGCACTCGTCGTTGTGGTTTTAGAAATGTCACTGTCGATCGGATTGCGAACTTTAGGGACGTACGGTACTTTTAAAAGTCCAAACGGTGAGCGAAAGAGAAGCGTTCACCCCAATTTTATCGTCTAATGGAGCTCTTGAACCTGAATTACTCACTTGTGCAGTGCAGTGCACCAGGATATCGATTTCAGTCGAAGCCTCCCTGAACCCTTACAGGAAAATTTGTAGTTTCCAGGTGGATTTGCTTTTTCCTTTTTTTTTTTTCTTTTTCTTTCGATTTCTTTTTTTTTTTTTTTGTTCTTTCCAGTTGTTGACGTTGCGCGATTTCGAACGCCCCTCGAAAACACCAGCACAGAGACACACACCGAAAAATGAGAAAAAATTTGGCTGCATCTGTTATTTTTGCTACTTAAGCAACAGTTGCGACACAATAATTTCGATTTCCTGTTGATCATTATTTTGCAGAACCACTTTCAGTACGAATCGCGTTACTTTAGATCACTTCCTTTGTTTGTAGAACGAGTTGGAGAGCATAACGAACGCATTCTCGTGTGTTGGAGAGCAACTTTTTTTTGACGTTTGGACGTAAATGGAAGAGAAGATGACGGTGCAAAGGGAAACGCGGATGTGCCATAAACCAGTCTTCTTCCGTCTTTACGCTGTTTTTGGACGAGGGCCCCATTCCACTGGGAGAACTGAAACGAGACAGAGCCGTTACTCGGCCCTAAACGACCGTCTAACTAGTTGAACGACGACAGGTTAAAGTTGGTGAATTCTCCAGAAGACTACCTAAACTGCAGGAAGACGATGACAAACTTGGCTTGTAGGTTCCAGGCTCTTCAAAAGAGAAAATCAAATCTGAACTATTGGGCTTGTTGCTAGTAGCTTGTTTCTTAAAAGTATTGTGAGAGATCTCGTTTTCATATTCGGCCCTTGCGCATTTATTGTCCGTACGTACAACCGATACGCTTTTAATTGCCTGTAAGCCTATACAAATCTCCCGAATCTCCTCTGCTTGTTAGTGCACTATATGTATTGCGAGGGTTCTTTTAAAATTCCATGCAAAATCAGACAGAAAGACGCCTCCATTGCAGCGCACGAAGGTTATTTTCAGTTATTAGTTGGCGGAATATACAACAAACGTAAGTCTATTTTTCTCTGTGTTTGGCGATCGTTTGATTTGAAACTGTCGATTGATTTTCAAAAGATGGATGAAAGAGAACTTCGTGTATTGATCAAACATTACTTTATGAAAGGCAAATCGTTTTTAGAGACTAAAGAGAAACACTATGATGAATCTGCAGTCTCGATAAGAAGGGTATCTAACTGCTTTCAAAATTTTCGGACGGGCCATATAAGCACAAGGAACGCCTTGTTGAGGCAGAACTCCAGAAATCATTGATAAAATCCATGATATTATGAGGGATGATAGAAGATTGAAGGTGCGTGACAAAGCCAGTCCTGTGTGGCATCTCGACTGAACCGGTACTTAATATTTTACATCAACACTTGAACACGAGAAAGCTATCCGCAAGGTGGGTGCCCCTATTGCTCACAAGTGACCAAAGAAGAGCTCGTGTGAGATGTTCCAAGGACAATTTGCATCTCTTTCAACGGAAACCACAGGATTTTGTGTGTCACAATGGACGAAACATAGATACACCACGATACCCCAGAGATCAAAGAACAGTTCAAAGAATGGGTTGCCAGCGGGGAGTGTGCACCAAAGTAGCAAAGGCCGTTCCCTCAGCCGAAAAGGTTATGGCGACAGTCTTTTGGGATTCCCAAGGGATAATCCTTATTGTCTATTTTGGAACGGGTAAAAACTATTGCAGGTGCATGCTAATCATCATCGTTATTGGACCGTTTGAAAACCGAGCTGCAAGAAAAACGTCCACGATTGCCCCACAAAAACAATCCTTTTCCATCACGACAACACACCAGCTTCCTCCTATTCTCCTTATTTGGCCCTCTCAGGCTATTAATTTCCCCCAATTTGAAGAAATGGCTGGCCAAAGATAGATTTTTTTTATCAAACGAAGAGGTGATTGTGGAAACGAATGAATATTTTGCACAGTTAAAGCAATCTTATTATTCGGAAGGGATCCAAAACCTGGAGCAGCGTTGGACGAAGCGTATAAGCAGAGAATAACATGTTATTCTGTGGTATAAGCTTAAAGGAGACTACGTTGAGAAATAAAAAAAAGTTTGTTCCGAAAAAAATTAAGTAGTTTTTATTTTTGCACCGACTTTTCAAACACCCCTCGTAGTCCGTTTATTTTCTGTGTGTGCTTTCTGTGGATGGATCTGTTTTCTTTTCTGTCTTTCCTCTATGCCTTTCAATTAGGATCCCTGTTCTCACTAATTACCAACAGAATTTGGCGTTGTAATAGGAACCATTGTTATCGTTTTGTCTTCTCCGCCATTTTCCTTCTCAAGGTTGATATCTCACTTCACGTTCTCTCCATTTTTTACAACTTCTCCCGTTGCCACGGCAACCCTTGTTCTCTCGAAACTCGACCGGCAGCTATTCGGTGCGTGCTTTTTCTATGAAAAATCCTTTTTGGCTCCATTCTGTATTTTGACGTTTTATAAGAAGCCATGCTCGTTTTGGTCTTTAGGTTTCCGTTTCTCTCTCCGTGTTTGTTTGTTTTTATTTTGTTTCCCTTCATCTTTAAGAAAGGATCCTGGTCGTTAAGAGGAAAAAAAAAATGAGCAAAAAAAGGTGGTCGAGTTAGGATAATGTCGAAGAGAGGGCCGATCTATAACTTTAATTGCCTCTTGCCACCATCGATTTGTGGTGTTCATTTGGGAAGTAATTTAAACTGATCATTTTTGGAGTGGAGCAGTAGTAAAACGTTGCGTGTGCCGTCTCCACCGAGGAGACACTTTGTCGTTGTCGACAGATCGCGTCCCTCTTTTTCTGCGAGATGAAGACGACACGCGGCGCTCCACCCACTCGTAGCGGCGCATCAACCGACCAACCAAGCCATCTTCCTCCTATCTCCCATTTTCTCCTCTCTCTCTCTCTCCCTACCCCCACCCTCAGTTTCATTTCATCGGAGGTTCCCATACCCCACCCCATGAAGCAGCGGCGGCGGCCGAGGCGACGGGCGGTAGATGGCGACACCGGTTGGCGAACGAGTAATAATAACTCTCGCAAATCTCCAGGAATTAAATCGCACTCTGGTATCGGTGGCTCTTATTAAGTAAATGAAAACAGTCAGACAAGAGTTTTGCTAATAATAGGCTTAGTGCAAGAAGACAGGGCCGGATTAGCGGGGAGGAGGAAGAGGACTTTGAAAGCACCAGCAGCGGGAGATTACATTGAAAAAGACAAGAGATGAAAACGGCAGAGAACTCGAAAACGCGCTCTCCCCCCCCCCCCCGCCCCCATTCCCATTCTCAACCCCACCTATCTACTGTCTACCCCTTTCTCTTTCTCTCTATCTCTCTCATTCTATCAGATGTGCGTGTAAGTAAAGGGATGTCGCGACCCCTCCGTCAGTCTTAATCGTAAACACAACAGTGGATTGCGGCATTAATGCCTTCCGGAAAATTGGAAAGAAAAATTAATCGTTTGGATTTGCGTATTAATATTATTACGTTTATTTATTTATTTATTTATTTGTATCTGGGATCCTCGGTTAATTTAAGTCGCGATGTTTGTTAATCATCCGTTGCAAATACAATTGTGGACGCGTTCGTCAGAATAGGATTAGAATGACCGCGGTCGATTCCATTTGTAAATCCTGGTACTTCGAGATCTTCTCTCGCTGCCTGTCTTCAATCCGTGCATCTTCTTGCTGGTTTGGCGATATCAACATTTTTGCCAAAGTGTAGTGGGCCAGATGTCTGTTTGAATTCTGAAGTCCTGCAAAATCTTAACCTCCTCATTTTCCAGAACTTTCTTGACTCGATGTTCCTGATGTTGCTGCGTTCGAATCCAGATTTCTGGCAGAGTTTCCAATGGCTAATTTTCGCAACTCTGTCATAGCGTTGCAAGTAGTCAGTCCCTGATATTTTATTGCATCCGTTGATACAATAAAATATTAGTCAGTCTCATTGCAAAGTTGGAATTCTCTATTCTTGGTGATACGCTGAATTTTTGCTTTCATGTAATTTGTTGACAGAGCTTGTTCTTGGGCTGCCAAAAGGTTCCCTCAGTTTCTTTCTTCAACACCCCTACGTAAATAACTCAAGATGGGTCCATGAGGATTTTATTAAAATAAAAGTAAAAGTGTGGCTGCGCGTTTATTATTATTATTATTATTATTATTATTATTATTATTATTATTATT
>JAHWFO010002062.1:2337791-2368599 GCA_023313115.1 Rhysida immarginata
TTATTATTATTATTATTATTATTATTATTATTATTATTATTATTATTATTAATAAAAAGCTAATAGTTTTTGTTTAATCATGAAATATTAAATTTTAAAATTAAAATAAACGCGCCACCACACTTTTACCTTTTTTAATTTTTAGTGCACTTTTTAAAGAAAAATTATGTGCATATTTTTTTAATATTGTTTATTATCTGTGTAGGCTGACTGTTTGTTTCCGTTTTGGATCTATTTGGCCTGTTGGGGAATAATCTTGCAATGTTCAAAGTTGTTTCATTAAAAAAAAATATTAAAAGTAATCATCATTTTCATCATCATCATCAAATTCGTCTAGAGTGACAGTTCATGTTATAATGAAAATTTAGACACTGTCTTGTAATTTTCAGTTACTACTAATTTTTTTCTCATCTTGAAATACTGCTCTTTTCGACAGTTCTGTTGCATTCCAGTGATGTCATCAGTGTTTTATAGAGTATACCAAAGTCCCTATATTCATGTAAATTTAATACTGCTTTTAGAAAGATGTCACTTTATATTAAGGACATTCGCCACATTATTGCCATTTCTTTCTAAACACTTAACCACATTTGGCGTTGTGCACTTCTTTTGATGCGTGTGGCATGATTTCTAGCTTTTCTGGGCTGACATCTTAGAACCTTGAAGGATATATGAAAAATATAGCTTTTCTAGAGGTTTTGGAATACTCTGTGTTATTACTGTCATATTAATTAGAGCCATAAAATTGTACTATGTTGGCACATTGAGGATGAAGCGGAATGCATTTGGAACCGTTAATGGGAAGCGGCTCCTTTATTCTTACACCGAGTCCACGAAAAAGTAGGGAAAAAATCACGAGAACTCGACGAAAATTAGCAAAAATACATTTTCCGCAAGGTAATCCTGAAGGAAAGACACCGACTCCTTCGACCGTTCCATTTGTCATCGTGTCATATGATGTACTCGTATATCGTATAAAACAGGAACAGGTTATGTATTATGCGTTATGTATAAACATTCGCAAGCGCAGATTTATTCACCTACTCCGTTACCATGCAATTTGAAAGTTTTTCAAATTAGTTGTATCACATTACATTTATACTTTGGCATGGGTCTTCTGTTTAGCGGCGTTAAAATGAAGGACGAACAAAAGACGCTAGCGGGAGGAACAGTTGGGAAGGGATTCTTTCATTCCCTCGGTCTCTTGAATGGGAGAAGCGTTTTGAGGAGACGAGGCTGCAGGATGAAGAAGAAGAAGAAGAAGAAAGGAGAACAGAGAAAAATACAAATATCACAGTTTCGGCAAGAGACGTATCCGTTACCATACACTTGAGCGAGAGACAATGGAATTATAAAATTATTTTACGCTTTCTATGGTAAAAATAGTGAATGTCCTATAGCAAGGAAGATGTGGGAGGGAGTGAGAATACGAAATAAAATTGATTGGCTGGAGAGCGAACTTGAGAATCGAAAAATTGGAGAACAGCAATTACTATGTAGTAAGGGTTGCGGCCGAAAACTGCAGAAAACAAAGCCATACATCACCCCCCCCCCCCTACACCTAAGGACAGCTTTGATTTCTGAAGCTATCGTCCCTGCTTTTCCAAGGAGTTTCCCCCTTTTTTTTTCGTTACTCAAGTTTGCTGTTCACATGCATTAATGAATTCGGTTGAGTGGGAAAGGCCAGGTCTGATTAGGATTCCATGGTGCTTTAATCGTCCAAACATGAAGCGCACATGAGAAAGCAAAATTTTCGTTTTTTTAAAAAAAAAAAATAAAAAAAAAAGATTCACATCGTGAGCCACTTTATTTCATGGGAATCACTCGGTTCCACGTCACCGCAACTTTTGCAATCCAACCACTTCCAGTAAGCACATCCACACAGTGAAGTGAATCTCACATTGGGGATCTTATTTCCTTTTTCGCCTTCACCAGTTTCTTATTATAGCTCTAGGTAGGTGAGTAATATGATTCATATACATACAGGATATCTTTATGATAAAAATCAACTTTTCAACAAGATAATATAAACAAGGCCAAAATTTAGAATTAGCATTTTTAAGGAATCGAAATATTATTTTTGGCCTTTATGAATTCAAAATCAATGCTAAATTATTTCCTGAACAGTTTAAATTAAATGTAAATTAATTATAATAAACCTGTCACTTTTTTAAGAATTTGTTTTTGCTTATATTATCCTGTAGAAGCATTACATTTGTTAATGTTTGTCAACATTTATTCACCACTTCATTTATTCTAGGATGGTTTTATGTTTGTGAAATTTCCCGATCCCTTTTTCTTTTTCTAGTTTTAACCTATGTCTAATTTCTTCTAGTGAAACTTAAACTTGTTTTTTTTTTAATTAAATTTATTTTATTTAAATGAAAAACAGCTGACATGTTAGTTTTGTTCTCCCGTCGGATTGAATCCAAATTGAACTCGTCTCTTTTTTTTTATACACTTTTACTTAACTCACAACTTCCGTTTCGTTCAAATCTTGCAATCAATTTTTCACGCACTCCAAATTGGACACAAAGTCCCATTTGCGATGAGAATACAGTTCGAGTTTTTAAATGCGATGACTCGTATTTCATAGTTTCGGAATTTAAACAAAAAAAATATTAAAGGTTTAAATATACTTGCAAATATTTGGCCACTGTCACTGAATGGTTATCATGCAAGCTTGCAATAATTTGTGTCGATGTTGTTTGACCAATTATTAAAAATGAAAAACAATGGTAACTCCCTCAAGGTGAATTTGTTTGAAATGTTTGTTGACAAGCCTTTCTCATTTGTTGCTGAAAGTCGAATTTAATTGAAAGTTCATTCGGAAGTAGCCTGAAACATTTAAATACTAATAAATAAGTAAAGAAAAAATTAAGTTGAAAATGTTTTTCAACTGATTTAATTTTCATCCCGGGTTGGGGAATGAGCTACCTCTTCAGACTTTCTTCATTTTGACATATCTTTAGCAAACACACGGGTTTAAAATTGATTGCATAAAGATCAAAAAAGTATAAAATAAGTTTTTAAGCACATCCCCTTTTCTTTGTAAGCTGCACTAAAAAGTATAAAATAATTTTTGGTATCTCTTATTTAAATAGGAATTCATAAAATTCTAAGATGTCAGCACATACTTACTTACTTACTTTTCAAATCCGCTTATCCGTTAGGGTAGCGCATTTAATACTACATTTTATATTTTAAAATGAAAATACTACATAATAAAATAAACGATCCGTCACACTTTTTTTTTAATTTGATGAATTTTTATTTGAATAAGAGACACCAAAATTATTTTTTGCTTTTTAATCACTTTATAAAGCGTGTGCTTAAAAAAATTGTTTTTTTTTAATATATTTTATTTTGTTGATAAAGGCATTTACTTTTGTATAAATTATGTTCTCCAACGTGATTACGAAATGAATTTGTTCCTTCAAGTTTTCGTTAATAACTGAAATAAAAGAAATATTTTTATTTTAAACGACTTGTTCGATTATTTCAAAAAAATTTCCTCACGCCATTTCCTTCCCACTTCTTTATTCTTGACTAAATGGCATAAATTATAACCCTTACGTCATAAACATCAGAATGGAACTAGAGAATAAGCCCTTTTGATAGACTGACCCTTCACCTGGAGCTATCATAGCTATTCCTGGCTGATTACAGTTTCTTCAAGAATTGTAATTCATCCGAGTCTTATTCTTCGCCTCATACCACTAAACCCTGTGGCAAAGCTAAATATTTGTCACTTCTTTCAGAAAAAAGTGGAATTGAGTCGGGTCATTAAACTATTGTATGCGTCAAGTAAACATTGGATGCAAAAACAATAAGAATAATGAATTCCACATAGAAGGTTTTAATGCAACACATATGTACAGGGCTTTATAAAATATAGAGAGAGGGCAGTAGTGCTGGGTAGCTGCTTCAGGGGCCGCTTCATAAAATGATAATTGGGCAATTTTATTTAGTTAACAAAAAATAAAATTTCCCAACCATCATTTTATGAAGCAGTCCCTGAAGCGAGAGGATAGGCTACACAGCAGTACTGTCCTCTATATTTTTGCAACACCCTGTACATTTCGAGGACCAGGTCCTCTTCTTCAACGCGCAGAAATTTAGAAGAGGACCTGAGTTTCTGCGTTATCACTTTGAAGAAGAGAACCTGTTCCTCGAAATGTGCAGACGTGTTGTATTAAAACTTCTATGTTTTCATTATTTTTCTTGTATGCGTCTTCAAAATGAGTCCACATGAGAAGCAGTAAATAACTGGTTGGTCTTTTTTTTTGCAGTACTTAATTTTATTTTAAGAACTGATGATCGTTTCGGCGATCTTTGCCATTTTCAACGAGGCACTGGACGTCCACGCCTAATCAACGAGTGCGGATGTCGGAGACTGTCCTCATTGATGAGACCAAATAGGCGGTGACTAAAATGAAGCTGAATACAATGCAGTTTCAAGTAAGTCAAGTAATCACAAAGTATTTGAATGTAGCAATATGATATCAAACTTTTGGCGAATATTTTCATACCTTGTGCAGTCCTTGATGGATTTTTGATATTTACGCAGGCATATTTGGGCGTTCGATTCTCTTCAAGGCATGATTTATTGAACCAAATGTTCAAAAGAGTTCAGGATAACTGTAATTTCTTGTAATAGAGATTTCGGATTGCCCTTTAGAATAATGTAACGCCCAAAGGTTCGCTCAATAGTTCTGATGTCTTTTCAAAAACTTTGCAACTCCTTGACTTTTGAAAATGGCAAAATCGCCGAAACGATCGTCAGTCCTTATAATAAAGTCATCTCAAAAAAGACCAAACGGTTATTTAATTCTAATACAATAATCCTACTCAAATGAAGTCATCAATCAGATACAATGAGATGTTATTCAACGTTGTGTCTTGATTCTTGTAATTAATATTGGATTGTTTCATACTTATTGACCGATACAGAAAAGATAATACGTCAGTAATACTAAGTAATAATAATTAATGAGCAATCATAGTACGTCAGCTAAGGTATCATCCGTGACAGTTTGCAAACAATTGGCAGCTGTTGGCAAAAAGAAAGAAATCTGGGTTCCAGACTAACTCGCCGATAAGGCGTCTGGAACATGCATTGCCCTTCGAAGACGTGAGGCTAGCGCGCCCTTTCTGCATCGGATCTTTACGATCGATGAAAAATGGGCGCATTAAGACCGAGAGCAAACAATAAGAGAAACAAATGAAGATAGAACATGACCGCATGTGATTATAGAAAACATACATAGAAAATCAGCGCTATGAGATATGAGGTCCTCCCTCACACAGCGAATTTAGATTTAACCCCATCAAACTTTCACATGTTGGATTACATCTTGAAGGACAAATGGTTCATTACTAATCAGGATACTGTGATTGATGCCGTCAGCTATTTTTTAAACTTTTTTGCACTGAAATCGCGTTGGGCACAAGTGACTGCTAATAAAATGGGTTGCTTCGTCTGTTGTTACTGCTCTGTTTTTATTTCTGTTAGACTCTGCCAATACTTATGGAACCACTCAATAGAAGTCATTTATTTATTTATAACTAGTAGTCACTTATTTTAAACCAATTCCGGACAATCCTTAAACTCTTAAGACCTCACTTCCGACCAAAGTCAAAATGAATTCGTTTCCCTCTAAAACATTTATAACATAGTCAATTAAACATTTTATAGTGAAGTGGCATCATTCTGCCATCGTGACGAGCGCGTTGGTTTCTGGGAGACATTCTTACTGGTTCGGAGACCTAACGTTTGAATTTCGTGTGCGTCACAGAAATATAGGGAGTAACAAACGTCAAAGAAAGAAAGAATGTACCTGTGAACATATGTTCTACAAAGCGTTGTTACTGAATTACATGCGTTTGTATACAGATGTCCCTTGTTTTCATTCACGACGATGGATCGGGCATCGAGGTCCAGTGTATTGGCCTGCCCAGTCTTCTGATCTTAATCCACTGGATTTTTATCTGTGGGGATACCTGAAAAGGGTGGTCCATGCTACTCCGGTTAACGACATCAACGATCTGGAAGAGCGTATCAATTATAACGTTTCTAGCTGTTCGACAGGACACAAGTACCTTCAAGCAGATTCACCAGTCCATGTTTTATTGCTGCTCATGGCGGACACATTGAGAATCTCCTGTCATGTGCATCTCCATCGTACATCCGGTAACGCCGTCGCATATAACTTGATTGTTACAAATGCATAGAGACACTCTGTATTTATTTTGTTTTACATTACGGATAGATAGATAGATAGATAGATAGATAGATAGATAGATAGATAGATAGATAGATAGATAGATAGTTTTTATGTTAGACAGCCATCGAAAGCCGTCCTCATTTTTATACAGCTGCCTGAGTGTCGAGTTAACAGTAAATGAAATGGCAAATGCCTTTTGGAACGTAACTCGAAATCAGGTAACGTGTGATTTTGCTTAAAAATCTTTTTTTTTTGGTAAATCCTGTGAAATGACCCCAGTGCACACGCATTATCATTTTAAAATAGCTTGGAATGGCTCATGTGTAAGTGCCTATTGACTATGAGATATTCGTAGAGGAAAGTTCAATGTTTAAACTTGATCTAAAAGTTCCGTTACGTAGAAACGTGAGGAGTTTTCTTTGTATTAAAAACATTTTATGTCTTTGTTGTTGGCACGGGCTTCTTTCTTTTCTTTCCTTTCCTTCCCTTCGAACATTCTTGGCTGTTTTACGTGCGGGGGACTCAGGTGTCTCAGGTGAGACATTCTTCGCGGTTGGCCCGGCCTCTGATTGCCCCAAAATAGAGGAATGGCTAGGTGGGGTGGGGAATGGGAGCCCTCTTTCTTCGACCAATGAGACGCATGTTCGCCTTCCCTGGGCGTTCACAAAACGAAATCCCCTTGTGACATGGAGGGCCTCTTTCTCAACCCTTTTCCCTCATTTCTCCTACACTGGCTGTTCTTAAAACTTTGATAAATAAAATAAACGAAAACATTTATCACTGGCATAAAGCTCAACGAACCTATTAAACCGCAAAACCAATATCTTTGTCATAGATTTTCCCATTTACAAAAAAAGCGCGATAATTAGTTTTTTACAAAAACTTTTTTTTATCTTGTCGGTTTTTCAGCGAACAATTTTTATTGGAAAGTTTTCTCAGCCATTGAACTGGTTATAAAGAGGAAAGAAGGGGGTCTTAAGAAACCAATTCATTTCTCTGAGCGTTAATTGTATCAGGAAGATGAGTTGGTCCATGGACAAATGACTTACGCAGGATGTTTCGAAATGATGTGCCAATTAAAGGAAGGACGTCCCAAAATATTTCGGTAAACCGTTCTGATCAAGCAGTGTTCACCTTAGCGCACGCTTCCCTATCAGCCGGATCCCGTTGTCATCACCGCGGCCTCATTTTCCGGTTGCGCCATCCATGTTTGGTGGATTACGACGTGGGAGACGTTGTGCTCCACCTACCGTTAATTGTAAACTTGTTGAGGGGTACTCTTATTAGAAACCTGATCATAGCCCTTGTTTTGCACTCAATGCTGATCGGGATGTCTGAGTATTATTGGCGCACCTTCCATTTAACATCACCTTATTCCGATCTATTCTGTTTAAAATAAAGACCTGAGGAAAAATTAAAGTTAAGAACATTAAAACATAAATAAACACTACCTATAATTTTAATGGTCTGGTATTCACTTCCTTCGTGGCTGTTTTTGAGGATACAACCAATTTTCATGACTCGGTATCATTGCGTTTCCGTCCACGACCTTCAGGACTACCATCCAGTTTACCAGGTATCGCGCATAATATGAGGGTTGTTCAAGAAGTTTTGCTGCTGGTCCGTAATTTTTTTATTTGTTAACCGATTTTTCAAAATTCTTTTTGTATCAGACCTCTGCACTATTCGCTTTTCGACATAGTCCCCATCCCTTTCCACGCATTGCGCCAACGCGTGACCAGTCGGTTGAACCCGTCGGAGAGGAATTCTGGGGTTGTTGTCGACACGAGGACTGAATGGCAGCTTTGGACCTTCTTCTGCAGCACGATAACGACCGCCCGCAAACGATCGCCACACAAAGAGGCGTTGCAGCGCCTACAGTTCAAAGATGAAAGACTTTGCACCTTGCGATTTTCACCACTTCCCAAAGACGAAAGAGCACCTTAAGAGACATGAATTGCGTTCTGACGACGAGGTGAAAGAGGCCATTCAATCCTCGTGTCGACAACAACCCCGGAATTCCTCTCCGACGGGTTCACCCGACTATTCACGCATTGGCGCAATGCGTGGAAAGGGATGGGGACTATGTCGAAAAGTGAATAGTCTTTACACAGAGAACAAATGTAAGTATCAGATATAAAAAGAATTTTGAAAATCTGTTAACAAATAAAATTTACAGGAGGCAAAAATTCTTGAACAACTCACGTACATTCTGGTTAACAGATGTTCTTCAACTATTCGCAAGAGCTAAGCAAGGTAAATCCGTCAATTTCCAAGTGACGAGGAACTCGGGCGTAACTTTCCGCACCAGGTTCACTTGCAGTCTCCGATGCTTCTTGATGCCAGCCAAAAAACGACAACAATTTTGGCAAACTAGATCGCCGGTGTTAGCTTTCACGATTTAAAAGGGAAGTTCTAGGACCTGAGGATGACATCGTTTCCCGACGACTACAGCGACTTTGAATGGACTGACGTGAAATCGCACAAGGCTGCTTTCGGAAAAGCCCTGGAGGAGATACGTTGCTCAGCGGAAGTGTTCATTTATGGGAATGTCCATGTAAAATCTTCAGTATCATAAACTTAATATTGCAGTCACATTGACGTTTGGGTACTAATCAAAGGAAGTCCATATGTCTATTTTAAAACCCGTCATATGTCACGCGATGAGAAGTATCATATATTATGCTATTTATCATAGCTGGCATGGTTTATCATAACTAAAATGTATATGAACAGGGTAAAATGGGAAATAGCGCAACATTTTGCCACCAGCGTAGCTCCAACGAGAAGCCAGCTGCAAATATCCAAAACGCTTTCATTGCGACACAATCTTTCAGTAACTTACACTTGTTTTTGTAATCCCGTTTGCTTTGCGTTGGATTTCCATTGGCTGGCATTAAAGGCACTATTTTCTATGAGCAGTGTTTTAGATACATAACACTATTGTCTCCTCCAGTGCATTCGACATCTAGGGAAAGGGAGGCAGAAGATGGCCGAAAGAAGAAAAACAAAATCCTTCCCTCGTCCTTGAATTCCAAAACTGACTGATCATCTTTTAGAGCAAGCCCAACATCACTTTAGCCATTTTTTATTAGGCGATGGTTTCAGTAATAATAATTTAACAAAATTTTAAGGATGCAGAATTACGACCAACTATCGGATACTAACGACCTGGTTTCCATTACTGTTTCAGGCAGACAAAATTATTTACAATTTTCCGATCACTATCACTGTCTAAGGGGAAATTTCAAGGTCCCCCCTGCCTCAATTGAATAATAAATATTCTTTTAGATAAATTGTTATCATTTTATTTTTATAAAAATTATTAAATTAAATATATTACAAATTTTATAACAATATTCAATATTTACTCAAAATATTATGGGTAAGAATTCCTGAAGTGGTCCTCTCAAAAATAAACATGCCGTGAAATTTAAAACTTTTATTATTATAATTTGGTAGTACTTAATGGAGTATTAAAATTCCCTAAATATTTTTGAAAAATTTCCTTTTGTTAAAAAGTTAAAAATAAATACATTTTTTGGTACTTTTTGTTTAAAAACTCATATCTCAAGCTAATTTTTTCAAATCTCTTTGAAATTTTAAAGATAACAAGTAAAAAGTATAGATTTCAGAACAAAACATAAAAGAATGAGAAAAAAAATTAAGGGTAAAAATAAATAAATAAAATTTTAATTAAAAAATGAATATTTTTTAATGTTCTCAATCGATTTCAACAAATTTAAAAAAAAACCCATTGAATCTGTATTTATTAAATTTGGTGATCTGTTTTTACGCAATTGATAACAATTTTTGTCAAGCTATTCAATCGTACCACTGCACTGCTAAGCAAGTAACTCTTCATCATTCAGCAATAGGGAGTTTCCCTGCAAAGCAACTGTTTAAAGCCTGGAACATTATCTCCAATTTCCAGTTAATAATTTCCTAATCTCTTGCCAATGTCTATCAGGCGAAATATGTTGAGAAGATACTCCAATTAATTAAACATTAGTATGACCATATGTACTTTTTGTAAATTTAATTAAATGATTTTAAGAAATATTAAATATTACTAAAACCATCACCCAATTATTTACAATACAAAGCAATTCTTCTTCAAAAATTTCATATTTTTATAAATTCTAAATATGCAAATTATTTAAAAACTTTCTAGTAGCCTTCTAATGGGTTATTTCACTTTTACTGCTAAGAAGGTGCTAATACTTGACTCTGTATTAAAATTTGTGCCTATATTGTTATTCTATCCACCCCCCCCCCCTTACATATATATAAATTATATATTGTGTGTGTTCAGCTTCAGTTGTGGAGAGTCGACTGTTTTCTTTCATCTTTTCGTTTCATCGGTTTCCTTGTGTTGACCTTCATCCAAATCGTATCTCCATTGATTTGGGTGAAAGTCAATAGGAGCGATGTAAAGATTTGAGAAATCTGGCGACGAAGGGCAAAAGCAGTCGATTCTGAGCGACTAGGCTGAAGGCGAACGAACACAAGACATCTATTTCGCCGCGCCCTTCTCAAAAAAAGATAAGAATACGCCTCGTCCATTGTCACTCATCAGCATCAGGTAAGTTTTGTTTTCGATTAAGTGATCCCGTTTCTCTTTTTAAAAAAAACAAAAAAAAACAAAAAAAAAACTCCTTTAACTAAAAATGAATAAAAAAAATAAAAGATTTATTTGCTAAAATTTATTTAATTAAATATTTGGCATCCTTTAGAAATAAAATCTTTACTAAGAATCCTAAATAATATAAGAAATGTGTACAGGGTGTTGCAAAAATATACAGGATAAAAATGTATATTGGTGACTTTTGAGTGCCCTGGCCACGCCTCCTAGAGAGGAGGCCTTCAGACAAAAGGTGTATACCTTCTATTCAAGCGACTATTGTTAATCGTATTTCAACCAATAACACTAGTCAACACACTTTTTGGCACAAAGACCACAGATAATGTTCTTAGTAGTAATTTGTAGGTAGAATCCGAATCTGCTTTTAGATTTTTTCTTTCACGTCAAGTTTCCAAGTTATGCACATCGAGATTTCTATGTTAAAGTAAGCGGCTACAATGTTAAAGTATCCATATTTTGGGGCCGCAAGGAAATTTACCAAGCCCCAAACACTGAATGATTTAAAAATGTTTCATTGTAAAACGAGAAAGCTGTGCGTGCTAGAGAAATTTAAAAATTATATTCGTAATCAGCAGAAAAAATACTACCAAAAATCACCCACTTTCATTTTGTGCCAAGAAAAATCTTAAATTTTGTTGCCCAGTGTAATAAGCACTAAATTTGGCTGTTTGATGATATTGTAACAATGTATACACCTTTTGTCCGCAGGCCTTCTCTTAGGAGGTGTTGGTCCTGGTCTGTCTCTCGTTAGCCTCGAAAACTAAGCAGTGACGTCAGTTCCTGGCCCGTTGCCTAGCGATTCCAAACTTAGATTTTATTTAAAATTATATGCTGTCGACCATAGATGGAATTTTTTTTATGTCGTAAATTATTTTTTTATGTCTTTACATGCTCCAGAATATAAATTTAAGATATGAAGTGTCAATTTCCATTTTTACCAATTTCGGCGTAAATGGGTTATCAAATAAAATTTCCCAATTATCATTTTATGAAGCGAGAGGATAGGCTACCAGCAGTACTGTCCTGTATATTTTTGCAACATCCTGTATACTCGTCTCTCTTCCTTTAAGTGTTTCCCGCTTATCCCGACTCGCTTTAGCTGATTTCCCCCGTATAGGACACACTTTTTTCTTTCCCTTTTATCATTTTGATTTTCTTTACCTTTTCTCGCCTTATCAGCATCCTAGGTAGAGGAAGTGAGTGAAGATTGTGTTTTTTTAATTCTGGAAAGTCTGATGTGAAAAGAATCGTCTCCGTTTGCATTCCACAGAGCTCCTATAAGACATGTCAGCTGAGGTAAGAAAGCTTTTCCACTACATCTTTTACATTTTCTAATTGCTATTAGGAGGTGCAATTCAAATGTATTTAAAAACATCTCTATCTAATATGACATTTTCATTTGACATTGAACCTACTTTGAGTTGACATAGTGTTACGCTTCGATTACACGAGGGATGTTTCTTTATTCGTGGCCCGTGTTGATTGAGTATACACCAGGATACGGATCCAGTGTTTCTCGCTTATACACATGTTAGGGTGGTATCCAACGCTCCGTGCATGCGCTGTACTACGAAGAATAGCGTCTTCATGAGAAAAACTGCATTGCTTTGGGTTCCGTGTCACTTGACGGAATTGCAAAAATGGCAAGGACACTACGCTGCGCAAACCACTTGGAAAGCTTGACACGAGGGGGGGGGGGAGGTATCCTACGCCGTATTATAACGATGGATGAGACATGGACCCGATCGTAAGAGTGTTTTTTCAGGCTCTTAACATGCTTAACACTCTGTGTCTTACACCAGAACCTCAGCAATGTGAAGATGATAGAGATTCTTGTGTAAGACACAGAGTGTTAAGAGCCTGAAAAAGCTATCGTTTCGGATAGAGACTATGCTTTTGTCAAAACAATGATATACTTTAAGAGGTTTTTTCCTTTGGGTGAGATCCAAGGGACCTTTGTCAGCACTAAATCGGTCGGTAAGCTGTCTTCTAGAAATTTCCAAAGATTCAAGGAAATCTAATCTTTTGGATCCATTAACTTGTCGTAAAATCTTGAGGTCTATATCGGCGGAGTGTCCAGTTTTCAATATACGAGGGGCGATTGATAAATAAGGTCTCCATGGCTGTAACTTTTTTATTTGTTAACCGATTTTCAAAGTTCTTTTTGTATCTTATACTCACATTTGTCCTCTATGTAATGCACTATTCACTTTTCGACATAGTCCCCAACCCTTTCCACGCATTGCGCCAACGCGTGACTAGTTGGGTGAACCCGTCGGAGAGGAATTGCGGAGTCGTTATCGACACCAGGATTGAATGGCAGCTTTGGACCCTCTTCTGGAGTACGATAACGTCCGCCCGCACACGAGTCACCACACACCAGAAGCGTTGCAGCGCCTGCAGTTCAAAGATGAAAAATTGCAGTTCAATAATGAAAGACTTTTCACATTGCGACTTTCACCACTTCCCAAAGAAGAAAGAGCCCCTTAAGAGACACGAGTTGGTTCTGACGGCGAGGTAAACGCTGCCATTCAATCCTGGTGTCGACAACAGCTCCGGAATTCCTCTCCGACGGGTTCACCCAACTAGTCACGCGTTGGCGCAATGCTTGGAAAGGAATGGGGACTATGTCGAAAAGTGAATAGTGCATTACATAGAGGACAAATGTGAGTATAAGATACAAAAAGAACTTTGAAAATCGGTTAATAAATAAAAAAGTTAAAGCCATGGAGACCTTATTTATCAATCGCCCCTCGTATGATCTGCGAAATTTGATGTATCGAGGTTAAAATTTCTTATGTGGAAACCTACAGGCTAATATACCAGGAATTTAGACCTCGATAAGTTAAGCAAAACTGGACACTCCAATGGATAAAGACTTCAAGATTTGATTTCTTTGAGTCTTTGGAAATTTCTAGAAGACAACCTACCGATCTATTAAACGCTGACAGAGGCCGCTTGGATCTCAACTATTGGGAAAACCTCTTAAACATATCAAATGATTTCCTCTTTTCTTTTATAAGGTATTGAGACAACCTAAAGCCATTTGGGTTGATCAGCTCTTACATTGATCCTTCTTCTGTCAGCTTTTTTATTTAAGCTCTACTTATTTTTTTGTATCACCTGATGAAGGCCAGCCTAAATGTGCACCGTGTTTCATTAATCATTATTTGTGGGATGTGGATTTCTGTTCGGTTTTCTTCTCCCATTTATAATTAATAGTTGCCACTAATAAAGAAACGGGTCTCGGGGTTCTCGTTCAAAATGAAAGGATGGTCCTCTTGAGTTGTGCTTCGAGAAAGGAATCAGCTTTGAGAGAATCCATAGAGCCATGAGGATGTAACAACTCCTGTATTTTTAATCTCGGTTTCTGAAGAAGTCACTGGCCTAACTCGAACGTTTAACTATATCGTAGATGGAACGAATAGATAAACGGGTGGCGTCCGGGAGCTCATGCATGAGAATTAGTACATGCGCTTTTCTCAACTGGGAACCGAATGCCTTTCTTCACTTTGCTCTGCAGAACCCTTCTTCGAGGCTTTGGAAGCAAATACGCTCTTCCGAGTGGTGTGCTTGAAATTTTTTCGCTTCCTTTTGATTTTTTTTATTCATTTTGTATTGCATAATATTTGATTATGCAACAATTTACTTTTCCTCTCTTGCTAAGTCCACAGTCAGGCGGCTTTAGACCAAAGTTCGCTTATAATAGGGTAAGGGAAAGGATGTTCCTTTGCTTTCTCTCTCTTCTCTTACCCGTAGGCAATTGCGAGCTTGATTCCGTGGACAAAAGGGACGGTGACCAATTTACTGAATGGAATCGCATTTCGATGCTTTGCAGGCGCCATAAAAATTTGCAAAGTCAAGAAAAACGAACCTTACATTTTTTATTAAAATGATTCTGTGCTATACCTTATTGGTAGATCATTAGAATTGGATAATGAAGCGTGAACTTCGGTAAAAAATTGTAGCAGGCCAATATGGAAATCAGCGTGCCTCACTGTAAAAATCGTCCTGTTGTATGTCTGCTATCGGATACATACGTACACTGGCTGCTCCATTGAATGTGGACACTTGTGGTATGAAACAGACGCTTTATTTACAGCGTGTCTAAAAGCGCGTACGGTGGCCTTCTGCCCTAAGCACAGCGTCCATACGCCGTGGCATGCTCTCCACTAGTTACTGACAGCAAGAAACCGGTATTTTTGCCCACTCCTCCTTCAAAGCCTGCACACATACGCATCGGACGCGCACGAATACGACGATCCAATTCTTCTCAAAGATGTTCAATTGGGTTGACGTCTGGACTCTGGGGGGGCCACTGAAATTCCTGAACATTATTCTCCCGGAAATTAGGCGCTGACAGCACGGGTCTTATGACACGGCGCATTGTCGTGCTGGAACACAAATGGCCCTTCACCGAACTGCTGCCACAATGTAGGGGACATGGAATTGCCTAGAACGTCAGATACTGTGTGGATGCCAGGTTCCCCTCGAACACAACCAGCGGACCAACTTCAAACCAGGAGAAACATGACCCACACCATCACACCACCGGCGCCAAACTTCACTGTTGGGATGAGACACTCAGGTAGCAGTCGCTCCCTTGGCAAACGCCACGCTCACAGGTGCGTCCATCCGATTGGTAGAGTGTGAAACGTGATTCAACGCACCACACAATGCTCTTCCAGGCCATACGAGGCCTGGACGTTTACAAGGATGATGGTAGGCTTGTAGGCAGCAACCCGACCCTAAGGCATGGCGCTCTCGACGACTCGTTATAGTGCTAACAGTTGTTCCCGTTACCTGCTGGAAGTCCTGCCGCCGTTGTTCAGCTGGAACAGCCCTAAACTGCCGTACCAACCGTTTCAGGGCCCTCCGGTCTCTATCGCTCATCAAGCGGGTTCGGGAATCTCCATGACCTCGTGTTTCCACTCCTTCACGTTTTCACTTCTTGATAATCCACGATCGACTTTGGCAGGTTCAGTGTCACTCTTATGACTCGCACCAACACCACCTCTACTCAAAGCCTGAGCGCGAAAACGTCATACATTGTTACATCACCTACGGTCGCGTATTGTTAATCATATTTCTACCAATAATAAGCCCGGAATTGTCCCTACCGTACGTGATGTAACAATGTAAGATTTTTCCGTGAGCAGGCTTTCTCTCTACGAGGTATTGCTCGCACACAGTGGTCACTGAAGTGGCAGCCTATGACTACTCACCGTTGAAAATCGCTCAGCTGCTTTGATGGTTACATTTTACTTCAGCACGTGGTAAGAGACCAAATGGCCCCAATTACACAAACACCAAATGATTTTGCTGTTTTATAACGAATAGATTCAAGTTATTGCTCGGATTTGCGTAGGTTGTTCTACTACGGCAGGTGTCCACTTTCAATTGAGCTTTAATTTAGAACAAAAGTTAAGTAATTTATTTCGAAAACATTTTGATCTTGGATCTTCCAAATGAAATTGGCATCCTGGAATATTTTAAACGTTAACAGGTGATCCTGTAACAGACAATAAATAATCCACTGCAGTGTGAAAGCGATGGAAGGAAACCAGAACCACTGTTCCACAAAATAACAGTTTAGTACGCATAGAAGTATCTATAGGGTGTTTATAATTAAAGTTCCCGTACTCTGAGCAGTTTTTCTCAAAAACGGCCTATCCGAATTTGGTCAGATTTTCAGGATATTTTAACGAGAGTATGGGAGAGTGTAATATGCATTAAAAAAATAGCTCGCTATTTCGTCGGTAGGTGGCGCTATTTCATAAAATGGATAGAAGTCATTTCAAGTGATGTTCGATATGCCACCATTTGAAATCTTAATATAGCGTTTAAATAGCGATAAGAACTAATTTGCGCAAATTTTTGAGTAGTTTGATTGAAACAGCGCCACCTACCTAGCGAACTATTTTTTATTGCACATTTCATTCTCCATACTCTCGTTATGATATCCTGAAAATATGACCAAATTCAGATAGGCCGTTTTTGAGAAAAACTGCTCAGAGTACGGGAAATTTAATTATGAACACCCTGTATTTCGGCCCATTAAATAGCCATCATCCGTATGATAACAAAATTCCAGTGTCTTCCGATATGAAGATCATAGAGTATGAAGATCATAGAGTATGCAATCTGCTTGATAACACATAGACAAATTACAGAAAAATTAAGTAGAGAGCAGTGTGCTCTGATTGGTTTACAGAATAGGGAAAAATACAGAAGAAAGATAATAAAATTACTTGATATGCCTTAATGTCTCGTAATAGGAGACCATTGTGATAAATTCAGTGGGCCTCTGTCGTGGTTCATGAGTGTATCGGGGATATTCTTCAAAATTTCGAGACTTTCCAGAAAATTTACCTTCTTATACCGTATTTACCCGAATACATGCCGAGGTTTTTTCCGAAAACTAAGGAATAAAAGTGATCTCGATTTAAATTCGCGTTCTACGGCAAAACAAAAAAAAAATTTCAATCGTCGCCTTTATGTTTTTTGTTTTTTTTAGCGAACGCTCTCGCTTTCGTTCGCGAATCACTTTCATATTGCGGAAAAACATCATATTTTGCAGTCTTGTCAAAAAAAAAGAAGTGAAAGTATAGATGTGGATGGCAAAATATTTATTTGTTTTCTTATGTTCATTCATTTTTTTAATGTTGTCACCCCGTTTCCTGGGTAAGAAATGTCAATGCGTTAGACCTATGCCCGCTGACAAAAATTTGTGTGAGCGTGTATTTTGACCGTCTGTTACACTATTAGGTGAATGGATCAAAAATCGCATGAAATGGTATTTCTAATGAATCTATGCTTCTAATCATAGAGTCAAAAAACGTGTTTCTAATAATATGGGCGGCACGGAATACGACATTTTATGGGAGGAAGAAGAGGAGGAAAAATCTTCTTAAGTGATGAAGAAAGTGAATAAAAAAAATTACATTTTATTTTTTATTAATTTCTTTTTTAATTTATTAGTTTTATAAATAAATTCTGTTTTGAAATGTATGCGGTACGTATCATACTCTTTATTCAGTGGCATAGCTATGTCTATTCATTGAAACGAAAAAAAATCGCGGAATTAAAACTCCAGAGGTGGCGCACGGTCTCAGAGACCACATCACTACATTTTCGTTAATATCTTCTTATGAATTCAAAAGAAACAAATGACCACTTCTGTACTCTTTCATTTTGAACTCTTCTAGAAGCCAGTATGTCATAATCCGCGATTGCTTGCCTAGATTCCTATATAATAGATTCCTAAAAAGTTTTGCTGTAGAAGTCATTTATTTTATTAATTTTTTATTACCTAAATATATTCTCCAGTTAATTCCCAAACTATCTTTTGTTTATTACTATTTTTCTTTAGAAACTTTTATTTTAAAACAAATATTTGAAGAAATTCAATATGCAAAAAATGCAAGAATGCTTTTTCTTAATTCCAAGAGCAATTAACTCTTCTATAACTATAATTTCACATATATTTAACTTCCGTTTATATTGTTTTTGAATAAAATGATTTTAAATATCCAGAAACGTTATTTTTTGTTGTTTTTTTTTGTAATAAAAAATAGGCATGTTGTATCCTGTGAGAAATGATTGCTATTATTCATTTTTATATGTGTTTTCTTTTATATAGGAAAGTATGTACGTATGTATGAAAGGTAAAAATAGTGCAAAATATCAATTTTCAACTAAATAATTTATTTTTATAATTGCCTTTTCCTGATTTATTCATGTCTAAATATTGATATTATTGCGTTTTTTAGATATTATTGAAAAGTTTTTTGCGGTTTTCCATTAATCATGAAGTAAATTAAGTGATAGATAAAAAGGATTCGTGAATTTCATTTTTGAACACTAAAAAAAAGTAGTTTCAAAATGCGGTCTCACAGACCACGCGTCTCCACCCGTGTTACAAACACCCGCACCACCTCTGGAGTGTTAAAAAATTTTCAGTACATTGAGAAAAAGAATTCTGTTTAAATTTGAGAATTTTTTCCCCGATGAAACTGACCAAAAAACGGGGGGGGGGGGGGTCGGCTTAAATTCGATGTCGGTATCTATCAGGTAAATCCTGTAGTTGTTCATCTAACGTAGATGCGGACATTATCTTTTTTTGGCGAAATGTCCCGTTGTGAGCATTCGTTGCGAAAGGTAACTTATCCGAGTTGTAGTTTTCATGTGGCTGAAATGCTGTAAAGTTTTTAGAGAAAATGATAGACTCGGATCAACAGCGTTTGTAAAATGTGATTCGATGGCACCTGCAACAAAATATATTCATGCTTAGATAAATGAATGTTAAGGATGGCGATGGGGAGAGAAATGATTACAAATAATTGGTTTTGTATGAAATTAATAAAAAGAAAGAGGAGGGAGTGAAAGCGAGGGCGGACCGGAAGGACTAAAGGAGGAGGTGAGTAAATAACGAGGGGGAGGAAAAGATGGCGGTCGGTCGACTGTTTCCTGATCGTTGACTTGGCAAAGGCTTCTTGACCGTGGAAGGAGAGAGGTTCCTCCTCCTCCTCCCTTGTTTCCACTTCTATCTCCCCCCCCCCACCGCCCGGGGTGCCAACATCCCCCGTGGCGCTAACCATCAATCGCCGACAGATTCAAACCCCAACCTCCTTCCCTTAGCTCTTCTTTTATTTCTCCTGAAGTGGGGAGTGGATAAGACAGAAGAAGAAACCATTCACCACCACCACCACCAGCAGCACAGGAGAAATCGTCGACTGCAAAAAGCAATTTGTACCAATTCCAAGTCCAATCTTGCCGAGTGAACCTCTCTTTCTCTCTCTCTCTCTCTCTCCCCTACACCACTCCCTACCCCCTACCTACAACCCCCACCTCCTCTGTCTCTGTTGTTGGCTCCTCCTCCTCGATCGAACATTTCTTTCTTTCTTCCTTCCTTCCCAATCACATTGGAAGGTTTAGTCTGTGTGTTTGTCTGTGTTGCTTTTTTCTCCCCCCCCCCCTTTCTTTTGTTGACATGATGTTGATACATAAAGGGAGGCCATTTTTCTTGTACTGCCATCTTAATACACATTATTGTTGTCATTGTTGTTTATTTTCGCAGTGTTAAGAAATTTTACAACACGCTTTAATTTTATCGAAGGAACTGTTATGGTCCTATTTCTTTGCGATAGATAGAGTAGGTGGATGTTCAAAGTGCAAACCTCTTTTTGGAATAATTAAAAATCCAATTTAAAAAACGTTGAGTTACCAAATATAACTAATTATAACAATAAACGTTAATTTATTTTCCTCAACATGAAAACAAAAAAATAAGCAAATACTTTGGAATGGAACAACGAAAAAGGAAAAAGGAAATACGAATACACGGGTAGCAATCTTCAACGGTGCCCATCTTCAGCGGTGAAAGAAAATAAAACCTCAATAATACAGACTGTGTGGTGTTGTTTGTCTATTGCAGAGTTATTTTTGAGTGATCATCGTGCAGCGGAGGTACAGTGATTCGGTATTTGTATCAGGAACAAGCCAAGACCGTCTTCACATACAGAGAAGCACATGGGAATGCCTGCATCCCAAGGAGTCCACTTCGAACATCTTTTGTAACATTGACATAATTGCTACTAATGTCACGTTCTGTACTAATTGCTTTCTTATAGACAAACCATCTTGTTCATTATCTTTATGAACTGGATAGACAGGGGCAGCCGAGGCGATGAGCATGTTTGTGTGGGCGACTGCTTGGTGGAGAGGTTGCTCTTTGCTGACGACCTTGTCCTCCTTGGGTCTTCTCGCACTAACCTTCAGCATGCAGTAGACCGGTTTGCAGCCAAATGTGAAGAAGCCGGGATGAAGATCAGTGTGGGTAAGACTGCGGTTCTGGTCCTTTCAAGACAGCCTGCTCAGTGCGTTCTCCATATTAGGGGAACCCCATTGAGACAGGTGGAGAAGTTCAAGTATCTCGGGATTGCATTCACGAGTGATGGGCGGCATGAAAAAGAGTTGGATACTCGGATCGGTGCAGCAAGCTGTGTTAGACTTGAACTGTGGCGATCCGTGGTAACGAAATGTGAGCTGGGTGACAAAGCCAAGCTCTCCGTCTTCAAATCTATCTTTGTCCCTATTCTCACCTATGGTCATGAGGCTTGGGTAATGACCGAAAGAGTGCGATCGCGGGTACATTCGGCCGAAATGAGATTTCTGAGAGTTGTGACACGTGTTACCCTACTAGATAGAGTGCACAGCAGCACAATAAGGGAGTTTTTAGGTGTTGAGCCGCTACCTCTCCGCATTGAGAGATCTCAGTTGCGCTGGTATGGCCACGTGATACGAATGCCACAAACTGGTCTTCCTGGACAGTTGTTATTTCCCAAGCCGGTGGGTAAGAGACCAAGGGGTCAGCCTAGAACCAGGTGGTTAGAATCTGGATTCGAGTCGCTTGGGTATTACCAGGGAGGACATGCGCCTGATGGCGGAAGATCGCGATCGCTAGGGATCCTTCATAGGGCTGCTGCCCCCGCGACCCTAACGGATAAGCGGGTTTGAAAAGTAAATATAGACAAACCATCCATTTCCGGACATATGTTCAGATCAAATTTTTTTTGTTCCTTTTCTGGTCAGGAATAACCTCTGAAGTTTGTCCTTATTGTTTTAGTTCACCCTGTATAATACGCATCGTTTATGTTTCCGAAAGATACTCCAAAAATCGACAGGAAAAACCCTAGCACGCGGAAGTGACTCTATAGTCATTAGTCTTCTGGGATGAGAGAACTCGCCGGCGGAAGGAAGAAGGCTTAGCGCAGGGAGATAAAGGCAGCCCTCTTCGACTGCACAACAGTGTACCAATACACATTTACTGCGTTCCTTCAGTTTCTGGTGATTCGAAATGGACATTCATGTTGAATAACTTGAACTTATAAACATTCATCAGCATTAGAATTTAGCACCTCAAGGATAATTTGATACAAAGCAAATCAAGCTGCAAACGCAGTGTATTGTCTAAGCGAGGAGTCCCCCCCCCCCCTCTCCAGTAAGACCTCGTATATGGTGTCCATGTGCGATATGTTAACGTTGTGTATTCTAATCCATGCAACAGACGTTTTGGAAACGTCTTTGGGGGCTTCAACGTCAAATCACTTTAAAGGATAACAGCAGAGTCAAGATATTAAAAAAAATGAGTGATAAAAATCCCGTCATCTCGTTTGAGCGACTATCATTGGGCCGCGCCAGAGATCTTGGAAGATCTTCCAATTTCCGTGAGCTCAAGAATATTGGCTACTCAGTTCTACTGACCCTGGTGATGGCCGAACGAAGGCGACAAGGTCCGTCTCAGTCCCCCCTCTCCTTTTCCTCTCAGCTTCGCCTTTCACTCTCAAGTATACGGTGTTCCCCAACTCATTCTTTGTCAAGTGCAATGCTTAGTTCCGGTGTAACGTTTTATTGCTTTGTGTGAAAACGACAGTGGAGACCGAAATTAGGCTTAGCACCTGGGGTGTTTATTTACATTGGAAGAGTATTTCTTTTTATTATTTCCATTTCTTTGATTTTCCAGAGAAGTAGTCATTTGGCGTCTCGTGGTGTGCGTGTGCGCTCGGAGGTGTTGGTGGGCCGCCCTCTTCCTCAGTCTCATTCAATATTCATACAGACTTAATTGAGCCCTGTGTGTAATCCTTAGCGGGTTTTATGATCGCTACCCTCGCCAACAGTCACGATCGGTTTTCGTTAACTTCGCAATCATAATTCCCAAACACAGCCTCTCCGCCCCCGCCCACTCCTCCGCTGTCGTCATCTCTCTCGTCAGGTGACGTCATCTCTCGAAAGGGGTGAAGTCGAACCGCTTGAGGCCACAAACGCCTTGGCTTTTGAGTTATTGCAAAGCAAAACCCTTCTTTCTACTGATTCTTCTTTTCATAATGGATGCCTGTTAGGGCAGAAACACAACACAAGGAGGGAGAGAGAGAGAGAAATAATTGAAAGATAAAACTTCATGATTCACGAGGTTTGAATTCGAACAAGGAACAGGCTCGTTACTTTACCCCGTGGTTCCTGAATCGAATCCAGGGATCGTGAATTATGAGTTTTTATTTTTCAATTATTTCATTATTTGATTTTCATTCGGAAATACAACCTCTGACAATTAAGTTCGGTGAATGACCTCATATTGCTAACGGCCGTAAGAGTGCGCTACCGTCGTATCCTGCCCCAGACAGGTCGAAACATGTTTAAAGAAATTTGAGAGAATCAGCGCTGCGAATGTATTTACAGTGTTTAAACAGGACATTGAAGAGTGAAGGTGTAGTGCGCGTGGTCGAAACCCAAAATGTATCAGCGAACGAAAGAGACTCATGAAATGCTGACAACAGTTTACAAAGAAAGTGGTATCACTCTGAATTGTGTTTATGAGTGGTTTAAACGGTTCCGAGGAGGCCGGAACACCGTGGAAGACGCCCCCTGAAGTGGCCAGACACCCAATTGAAGGCTATCCCTAAAAACGACTACGCCAGGAGTTTCCAGGACTTGTACAGCTGTTCCCAGAAGTGCATTACCATCGACGGGGATTACTTTGAAGGATAGCAATTGCCGTTTCATGTAAGCCAGCAATATGAGGTCATTCACCGAACTTAATTGGCAGAGGTTGTATGAATTCTTTGACTCTTTCAAAATTAATAAATTGAAATGGTGGAATGGTAGGCAACATTCGCACAGGCTTCCCACTTTAACATGGAAAGCTTAATTCTTGGCGGCCAATGGACTACTTTGACGTCGAATCCATCTAGTGCCAACAGTTTCCCCACATTACATTGTTAACAATGGACAACAATGGAGTCGACCAACATTTAATTTCTAATAACTATGGTGGAACCAATGCGGTGCGTTGTAGTGTCTTTGCTTTAAACGAGCAATTTAATTTTGTTTTGTTTATCTTTTTCAATTAAAAGATTAAGTATTTTTTGTAATTCACAAATTAAAATCCAATAAAAAATGCTGAAAGATTTTAATAAGAAGCTGAAAAATCATCTACACTGAGTTGCCAGTTTATTAGGAACACGCATGACTATGCAAATCCGTGGCATAGCAATTACTGTGTATCAGTTGGTCACGTGGCAATCGGTACCAATATAAAGCGAGAACACACCTGTCAACGGCAAAGTAGTTTGACCGTTCACCATGGGGAAAACAAAGGATCTGAGCGACTTCTAGCGCAGGATGATAGTTGGTGCCCGGCGAGGTGGACTGAGCATTTCCGAAACCGCACGTCTTCTAGAGTTTACCAGGACTGGTTAAACAACCAAAAAACAATCAGCCAGAGACAACCCTGTAGTCTCAAGCGATTCGTAGTCCAAGGAGTGAGCGTAGGATGGGAATGCTTGTTCTTGCGAATAGAAACGTCACGACTCGTCAACTCACCGTGGAGTACAACACCGGACCGCAGAATAACATCTCTGAACGCACTACACGCCCTACATTGGCAAGGATGGGCTACAGCCAGTCCCGGTACCTTTGATCTCCACCCAAAACCGCAAAGAACGTCTCCAATTTGCCCGTGATCACCAAACACTGGAAGAAGGTCTTCTGGTCGGATGAATCCCGTTTCCTATTGCACCATGCAGATGGCCGACTCAGAATTTGGACGAAGCGATGGACTCCTCCTGTCTGGTTTCCACTGTTCAGGCTGGTCGAGATTCTGTAATGGTCTGGGGAATGTTTTCCTGGCATACTCTTGGTCCATTGTTACCTGTAGAACAACGCCTTAGTGGTCAGGGCTACCATGTTTATCACTTCATGGCTACTATATTTCCCCCATCGGAAGGATACTTCCAGCAGGACAAGGTTCCGTATCGTCATGGAATGGTTCCAGGAGCACGATATTGAATTCAACTTACTCCTCTGACCACCACAGTCCTCAGATTTGAACCCAATCGATCATCTTTGGGATAAGCGGAACGGGTTATTCGAGGCATGGATCCACCACCATCCAATAAGCATCAACTAGGAGCAGATGTTGCATCCGCATGGGCAAACATGAGGGAACAACAACGCTTCCAGCGGCTAATTGAATCCATGCCACGGCGAATTCGTGCTGTTATAGCTGCTAGGGGTGGCGCAACACACTATTAGGGGGGTGTTCCTAACATAAAATAATTTATATTTTTATTCAATATTTTTTATTCAAGCTGTCTTTTATTGATATTGTTTTATTTGAAGTGTAGAGGGGATAAAGGCGCAATGTCAAGCTTTTGTTAAAAATGCGATTCTCATGCTATGTACTAGCTTTCGAAGGGAACTATTAAATTGTAGTTCCATTTTGGTAATAATGACGTTGTTTTCGTGTAAAATGACGAGAAAAGTTTTGCTATACAGAGCAAGAAGGCGCAATGTCATTTGTTCCAAATCTATATTATTTTATTAGTTTCAGTAAATTTGTTTCTGCAGTTAGTTTTATTTCAGTGGACTTCCATATGAATTTTAAGAATAAAAATTTGTTTTTTGAAAGCATTAATTCAGTTGACAATGCGTCTTTATCCCCTGTACCCTTCCTTTAATTTTTCCAGTATTTTTTACTTTTGTCTCTTTGTTGATGAACATGATACAGAGTTTTGCATGTATTTATTCCTAAGGAATGCAAACAAATAATAATAATAATAATAATAATAATAATAATAATAATAATAATATCAAGTTTTGACAATGCTTCTTTAGAATTCATGGGTTCCCGTGGTATTCAGTAGATTTGGAGGTTCCGGTAGTCTCAGAAATGCTGGAAGGCTCTTCAAGATTCATTGTTTCCAAACAAAGGCACAAAAAGTATTTTCACTCATGTTTAGCAAAGAGAAATTCCAAATGAAGTTGGTATTGGATACAGTTGCTTGTAGCCTCGATGAAGCCAGGAATAAAAGGCGAAACCGGTCGGAATTCTGTGTGCATCCTTTCCCGCTATATACTGCAAGGCCTTCATCAACTTCAGCAAGAAGGACAATACAGAAAACTCTCCATTTCGTAACGAAACCCCAAATGTTGAACTGCGCTGTGGAAAATGTTTGCGAGTTCAGTGAGCGTCCTGATTGTGTTTAACGAATTCCATAACCACGCCGGAAGAGAAGACCGACCGCCGAACGTGGATTGTTTTATGGGAGACAAGATCACCACCCTCGAACAAGTGCCGTTGACACTTTGATGGAAAGAAAAAGCCGAGCAAGTTTCTCTCTCTCACACAGCAGAACCTGTCTCTGCTGTTTTATTTATCTCTTATCATTGTTGGGAGAATAAAAATTTAATCATCTGCATTCGAGATGGAAGGTTAACGAAAGCAGCAACGGCACCGCAACGGGCCTCAATTGAATTATTCTCGTCAGCCAAACGGGAACTGGGCCTTCTCTCCCGGTTCACTGTCTTTTTCCTTCTTTTTCTTAAGCGTTATCGTTACCAGGGCTTCCCTAGGGAATGCGTGCTCAATTCGCCATCTTGCCGAATAATTTACACTGAATGCGTTCCCTTTAACGCGCTCGAATGAGATGTTGCACTGATCTCTGGTCATCCCTTTTCATTAAGGCATCTTTTGTTTAAGAGAAATTTAATCTCAGCAGCAGATGTAGGTGCTTCTTTTGGATCGAAAGATGGATGCCACTCGAACGGTCGACGTCAAGAATATCACCTGCCACGTAGGGAAGCTGACTTACTGACGACACCAGATTCAGCCGGGTCGCATGTTTGTAGAACTTACGTGATCTGGGCGACAGCTGGTAGAAACGATGCCGACGAACGTCCAGATAATATCCCCCCTTCAAACCGGCGAATTAATCGAGGATGGTGTCTTTATTCTGTAACCAACCGAAAGGTACATATTTGTTAGAGGTTGGGGAGGTTTTGTGGGGTTATTTGAGGGGGCATTGTGCCGAGAATGATAAATGCTTATTAAATATTAATGAAAATAGGAAAGAAAATTCCACAGCCAGGATTGGAACCAGGAACCTTCTGCTCACCGTGCAGATGCGCCAACCAATTGCGCCACTGCCGACATGGAAGCATTAATGCTATCTACGAGGGTGGGCTGAAAAGTAATGCCTCCAAGGCCATAACACTTTTATTTTTTAACGAATTTAAATTTTTTTTTTTCAAATGATGGCTTATTTTGTTCTTTTTTCAATGCATTATTCACTTTTCAACATAGTCCCCATCTCTGTCCACACACTTTTGCCAACGTGATACTAGTCGTGACATCCCGTCGGAGAAGAAGTCCTTTGGTTGTTTTCGACACCAGGATCGAATTGCGTCTTTCAACTCGTCATCAGAGCTGAATCGATGTCCTTTAAGCGATTCTTTAAGCTTTGGGAACAAGTGAAAATCGCTGGGAGCGAGGTCAGGGCTGTACGGCGGATGCGGTAGAACCTCCACGAACTTCAGTCGCTGCAACCCTTTTTGTGTTTCTCGACTTGTGTGCGGACGTGCATTGTCGTGCTGCAGAATAGGGTCCATACCCTTCCGAACTCGGAGCAGCCGGGCGCGAAGCTTCTCTAGCGTTTGCACGTACTGTTTTGAGTTGATCGTGGTTCCTGGTTCCAAGAAGTCAAGGTGGACAACACCCTGGAAGTCCCAAAAGATGGTCAACATGACTTTCCCTGCTGACTTGACAACCCTGAACTTTTTGGGACGTGGAGATGTTGCATGGCGATATTCCAGCGATTGTCGTTTGTTCTCTGGGTCAAAATGATGTGCCCATGATTCATCCCCCGTGAGAATGCGCTGCAGAAAAGCCTCACCTTCACGCTCGTACCGGGCCAACAGATCCTGGCAAACGTTCTTTCTCTTCTCTTTGAGTTCAGGAGTGAGTATATGCGGTACCCAACGAGCACACACCTTACGATATCCCAGCAACTCGGTTATGATAACGTGCACTCTCTCCTTGGAAATTTGGAGCTCTGTAGCGATGTCATATTGCTTAATTCGGCGGTTGGAACGAATCATTTGATCGACACGAACTCGATGTTGCTCGTCTGTTGCTGTGATTGGTCGTCCACTGCGGGGTTGATCAGCTAGGCTAGAGCTTGCCGGGTTTCGTTCTTTCACTAGTCTTGCCCATCTTCTCACTGTACTGACGTCAAAAGTTGCATTGCCGTATACAGCTGTCATTCGGCGATGAATTTGGACAGGATCGCAACCTTCAGCTGTCAAAAACTCAATCACTGCGCGCTGTTTCAACCTGACTTCCATGTAGGTCGCCATTATATTTCATTTTCAGCACACCTACACCATCTAGTGACATAGACATAAAGTGTTTTTGAAAGAGAACAAAATAAGCCATCATTTGAAAAAAAAAAATTTAAATTCGTTAAAAAATAAAAGTGTTATGGCCTTGGAGGCATTACTTTTCAGCCCACCCTCGTATATGTCTTTAGGGCTAGTTGGAGCAGTACCCACTTCGGATTGGGTAAGCAAAATGGGGAACTAATCGACTAAAACCCTAAAAACACAGGTCAACACACATTTTGGTGCCGGCGATTTTTCAAGTGTTCTTAGGTAATTTTAGGGCACAGAATTCAAAAATAACTTTATATTTGTTCCATCAGGTCTAGTTTTCGAGATACTAACGTCGCAATGTTGCACAATACAGAAATAGCAGTCATCATTGTGGTTTCTGGGTTCCATCCAAACCATCGGCACACCAAATTTCAGACTTCTCTTTTGTCCATTAGTCCATTGCCATAAGTGTTCCATAAAAATTTTACACACAACAAGTGGTGTCCATGTTTTGTGTTGGTCACCAAGCTTAACGCCAAAGAATCCAAGGTACGCTCTTTTTTGATAATTATGGCGCTGATAATCATGACGTTTTTTTTTAAGTAAAATTCGTGGCCATCTATCAGGAAAAACGCCACGAACTTTTTCCCAGACTTATTATATCAACGTCGCACCTCTGTACCATAACAAATAACAAAAGCGCATTAAATTAGTGGTGCTGTATCTCAAAAACTATAGCTGATAGAGAGAAACTGTTTTCGTATTTTGAATCAACACATCAAATATAATCAAAATCAGTTCTAACATTCCAGGCACCACGAAAAAAATTTTTTTTTGTTCCCCAGTGTAATCATTACAATTTGTGAAAGGGTGTGCATTTCTTTTAAAGGCGTACGTGGCGGGTCATCCTGGGTATTTTGAAGAAACTGCTGCACGATGTGTTCATGTGTTTACTTCGTTTGGAGTGCAAATAAGAATAACAAATAAAAACTAAAGACAACGATTTGTAAAAAAAAAATATTTGCTTGGGCTAAAAGTAAGAATTTGTTGAAAGTTTAGAACCATCTGTTGATCGGATGAAACCGGATACTTAAGTCTATTGGCGGAGATGCTTGTTAGTCGAGTGAGGAAAGCGCTGGGATTGTCGTTATCTTGGGCACTCTAGAGTCTCGCCCTTGTTTGCTTCGTTTCCACCCGAGCGCCGTTCTTCTTCTTCTTCTTCTTCGCTTTTCTCCTTTTAATTCCTCGAGGATTTTTCTTTTCATTTTGCCCATGGTGTCACGAGGATAAATTCATCGGGTTCGGTCTCCGATCGAGAGGATGAAAGTGTCACGTTGGGAGGAAGAGCTTTTAACGACATTACCACGTTCTCCTCTCCTCCTTTTGGCAGACGAAGTGACGTGTCGGTGGAAATCTTCGCCGCACCGACGCCAAATGTCCTTTCTCCGGCAGAGCAGTGCAGGGAATTAAAACGGTGACTGATCGATAATAGGCCTTGTTTTTTTTTTTTCTTTCAGATTTTCCTTGCTTTCTCTCTTGTAATTCATGCTCCTTCCCGTCGCCATTGAAGAACGGAAGGCAGCGGTGACGTTGAGGGAAGCCTCCTCCTTTTTGCTCTCGGCAGCTTCGTCTACAGAGTCAAGGAGAATCTGCGGCGGGTTTCCGACGAATTTGCATTGACACTAGTGTTAAACGAGATAATCATCCTTACCAAAACAAGCACGTTGCTGATATACTGAGGCATACCATTTTGAAACCTTTCTTTGTTTTCCATTGCAGTTCTCCATTCGACAACGAATTTAGCCAAGTCACTGTGGGTAGCAGGATAAATATACAAAATGCTAAAATACCGTACTAGGCGTTTTACGTATAAGCCATAAATTAGATTACAAACTTAAATAACACCGAAAACAATAAAACTAAATGAACGAGGTTTGCAGAAACTCGCGACTTCCCTTGGATGCTTATAGAATGTCCAGATGATAATCGATTGGAAATTCCATGTTGTCCAAAATTCCATGGGTCACAGTCACGATAGCGTTGATAACCTACTGCTTCAAATTCTCTAAATCAGGGATCGGCGTCTTGTAGACCATGTCTTTCACGTAGCCCCACAGGAAAAAAACTCTTCGATTGAGAAAAGCATCGCTAACGAATTTTGCGTTGCCAATGCGAAGATCTCCTTCTTTGTTGGAAGATAACATTGGGTAATTGGATCAACTTAAATGTCCACGATGATGGCGTTGACAGGCTTTTCGGCAAATTCGATCGTTCTAACAGTCCGCAATAGGCATTAAGTTTAGGGTTATGTCTGTTGTTCCGGAAAATGTTCCCTTGCAGCGTGTATTACCTAACCCAAATTCTAGCGTTGTGGATATTGATCTTGCCAGATGTATAAAAGATTTAATCAAAAAGTAACTGTGAATGCTCACTTATAAAAAGAAATTCGGAGAAGACCTTCTACTTTCCGCAAAGAAGTTTTATTCGGCCGAGATGTACATTTCGGATGCCAAACCTCCATCGTAAGTATGAGACAACTATCCACAACACCAAAGGGGAACGGGACCAACGTAAACTTATGAATAGCGATAGAGGTCCAATAGATTAATCCGATTGGATGAACATAGTCAACTTTATTAAATAATTGATGAAAATAGGAAAGAAAATTCCACAGCCTGGGTTCGAACCAGGAACCTTCTGCTTACTGGTTCGAACCCAGGCTGTGGAA
>JAHWFO010002062.1:2368699-2383587 GCA_023313115.1 Rhysida immarginata
GGGGTGTGGCGTGTAAAAAAATCCTCAAAGAACATCCAATAATTACTCTTTATTAAATAAGTGTGTATGGTATTATTCACCGGATTGCACTTAATTCTGTATCCCGTAATTCACCTGATTGGTACTTTTTTGTTGTATCTTTCTTTCCATTGGGTAACCAGTCAGGATGAGCATTCAAGGGTTTTTCCAGATTCTCGTTTCTGTATACAGGGTGAGTCTGAAACCCTGTCACAAGCTTTTAGAGGAGGTAGTATGGATGATTCTAAGCCAAAAAGTTGATATGAACATGGGTTCGAATTTGAACGATAACCGACATATGAACAGAAATAAAAATGCCGCCACTAAGATCAACAAGTTAATAACTCAGGTTTTATAACACATAGGATGATGAAGTTTCGGGGAATAATAGGGTACATACAAGCGTGTATACCGTTAAAATTTGATCGAATTCCAACAAGTAGTCCGAGTTACACATGTGAGTACTAACTACCACGTGTTACGATGTTGACTACGTAACTCGGAAACTATTTGCCTGAAATCGATCAAATTTTAACAGTATACACAATTTTATGTACCTGAGTTATTAACTTGTTGATCTTAGTGGCGGCATTTTTATTTCTGTCCATGTCTCGGTTATCGTTCAAAATCGAACCCATGTTCATATCAACTTTTTTGCTTAGAGCCACCCATACTACCTCCTCTAAAAGTTTGTGACAGGGTTTCAGGCTCACCCTGTATATATATCCCTTTGGTATTTTGGATAATTGTCTCATACTGAATGATGAATGAAATGTATATCTATGCCGAATAAAACCTCGTTATGGTAAAAGTGGAAGCGGCAATAACATCTTCTTATTTCTCACTACTAGCTGAACCCGTGTGAAAATATTTCGTATTATTAAGGACTGGATATTATTTTTCACCAGAGTCCTCCATTAATATGTTTGTTCTTATCGTTCAGCGATCTCTAATCATATTGGTGTTTCAAATGGTATATTTGTATAAGTGAATTGAAACTGTATCTTATTAAATTGTACATTATGTTCCTGTTAAACTTTTTTTTTCTTTAGCCGCTGTTGAAAAACATTTTGAATAATTAAAATTCCAAGTAATGGTTAAAGATAACAGTATGAAAATTGGCATTTCAGAAATCAGATAATAAACTGGCGGCTAGGGGCTGAAAAAAGTTCCATGATGTCACCCACTGGCGCGTACTGAATGTTGGGAAAACAACAGATAAACGATCAGTGCATCCAGAGCAATCTAAAATTTAGATTCTAAATGCCAAGTAGTTTTGTCCACAGTTTTGGCTGTTTATATATTAGTGCAGGGCCGTCCAAGATTTCTGTCCGCGTGCAGCGCCCGTGCACGCGGGTAATCTTCCTTCCCCCCCTATTGCACATTACGTTGATCAGTTCCTTAAAGTCGACGTGTGCAGCGTTTAGTAAAGTTAGCTTCTCTGCATAACGCAAATACACTCCCTATTCTTTAACATGGAGTACAAATATAGAATCGCGATTGTAAATGTAATTATTATTGAAATGAGAAAGCAAGCAAAAAGGACCTAGAAATTATTGTGCTCTTTCTAGTGATACCAATTAATTTAATGGGCATAAATAGTTTTTTTAAAGGTTCCTTTTGATACAAAAAAGCACGGAACGATTTAAAGGAAAACTATTTAACGCACATTGTTTTAATTGGTACAATTAGAAAGAGCAGAATAATTTCTAGGTCCTTTTGCTTGTTTTATCATTTCAATAATAATTACATTTACAATCGCAATTCTATTTTTTACTCCATGTTAAAGAATAGGGAGTGTATTTACGCTACGCAGAGAAGCAAACCTGTAAAAGCTTTACTATAAGTTGCTGAGTACGAGTTGCTGTTAAAAAAAAAAAAAAAAAAAAAAAAAAAACAAAAAAAAAAACGAGGCAGTTTACCATTTTATTTCCTTCGTTTTAATGCGATAATTTTCTCGATGTCAGTTAGAATTGTCCTACTGACGGACAAGCTTATTACATTTTTAAGATTCAAGTCTGCTAGGCTTTATCGGAGTCTAGGTTTTATAAGTTTTAACATTAAAAAAATCTTTCGCAGACATAGGTAGATCCAAACATGGATATTATTTTTCGCTGCGTCGTGATGAAGTCGAGGAAAGTTTGCCTAAAAAACAGAACGAAAATGGAAGAAAAGGCAAATGACAGGAAAATGTAAAGCTTATTAAAGATTTCTCCTTTTTAATAAAAAAAAAAAAAAAAAAAAAAAAGAAAAAAAAAAAGCTACCTTTGTAAAAATTCTTGGAAAATTCCGTCAAACTTCGCGCTGCGTAGAATCTGTCCGCTGCCAAGTGTTACAACGCAAGTCTATTAGTTCCAACTGCAAATCTACTGGAACTTGATCAACACTGACGGAAAATGGCTTGACGAATAGATCGAAGATTGGACGCAGGTTGGTGATATCTTGAAAACGCTTGGCGAATTCGATGCGAATATTTTGAACGGTTTCTACGTATGCGGGAAATTGAGCACCTTCACATACAGATTGCATTTGTTTGAAATGCGCTGGGTTTTCTTGAGATAGTTGTTTCCCACAATGACAGCTTCATCACGAATGCGTCGATTTTAGTTGACATGTCATTTATTAGGTGATTCTCACCTTGCATACTGAAATTTAGGGTATTAAGATGTCCAGTTATGTCGACTAAGAATGCGAGAGCCGCAATCTAAACAGGGTCTCGTAATTTTGATTCAGGATGTCCTTTCTGCTCCAAAAATTCTGAAATTGCGCTCCTTATTTAAGGAATCTCTTCAAAACATTCCCCCGACTCAGCCACCTCACTTCGCAATGATACGGAATATCGGTGTAATGCTCTTCGGTAGATGCCAAAAATTCTTTGAAGTGACGATGGTGCAGCCCGTGAGCTCGGACGTAATTTACAATTCTCACAACAGTATCCACAACATCATCGAATTTCGCAGTTTTGCCACAAAGCGCTTACCGATCTTCTCTCTCAGTAGCTCAACAAATCCCTTTCGATCATCGCACATTGCTGGAGCAATATTTCTCCAACATCAAATCTAAACCATCGAGTGCCTCCTCCTCTGCCTGCAAAATGTCTTCACCTTTCGTTGTACCTTTCATAGGCATAAGATCTAAAAATTCTTCCGTTACGTTTAAGTCGTTGTCAACACCACGCAGATACAAGACCAACTGTGCAGTATCAGATATGTCAGTGATGTCAGATATGTCAGTATCAGATTCATCGATTGCGATACAAAAGTTTTCGGTTTTTCCTTCAACTGTAAGTACACGTCATCAGCCATGTCAGAAATACTTCGCGAAATTGTGTTGCGGGATAATGAAAGTTTTTGGTATGCCGGAACATCCGAAGGGCTCAACAGTCCGGCGACATCTATCAAAGAGGTCTTAATGAATTCTCCGTCAGAGATCGATTTCCCAGATCGTGCAATGTTAAATGCCACTTTATAACTGGCTCGGAAACACAGTTCTGGCTCATTTCCCTGTCGCAAATAAACAACGATTTCCATATTAGATATAAGCAAAGGGTGTATTAAAAAAAAATTAGTTAAACATGCATCACTTTAATACGGATGAGGATGAATAACCGCCTACCTCGTTACCACATTCACCATCGTGCTGTGCTAACTTCAATTCATTCAGTTTGGACTGTCGACCTTCGCCTTCCAAGTTTTCAAATTCTCCTTTATGGAAAACATTGTAATGCCGCTCAATGGTGTATTTTCTGTTTCCCGATAGGACACGATTGCATATTAAGCATTTAGAATCCGATCCGTGAACAATGAAAAAAAAAACAGATTCTCCCACTCCGGTTTAAATACTGGTTCAGTGATTTTATGCTTTTTCGGAATGTGTGCCATGTTATGCGAGAGACGAAAACAAACAAGTATTAGTAGCAAAAGAAATAATGCCTCATTTACTGGAATCGTCCCCCGAAGTCTGGCAACACTGCATAGGTTAACTATACCCACTCCCCTCCTGAGTTTTGGACTATCTCCTCGTGTTGCACCCTCTCCATTTTATGTTGCATGCGGGCGACGTGCACGATTTGGACGGCCCTGTATTAGTGGAATCATGTTTGAGTCCAAATATTTTGCCAATCAAAATCAGTAATTTTAAAATATTGACATTTTAAAAAATAACCTTGATTCCCACCTTTTTTGAATCGTGACCCCCTTTTACTTTCTTCTACATAGTATAAGGAAGTATTGTAATCACGAAAAATTTCGACCTCCAGATTTTCACTGATCTTCACGTTTTAGGGTCCCTAGATTACGAAAAAGTGATTTCTGGAAAATGTATGTGTGTGTGTATCTGTGTGCGTGTCTGTGTATGTGTGTATGTATGTGTATGTGTGTGTGTGTGCGTGTGTGTGTGTGTTTGTGTGTGTCCACGATAGCGTCCAAACGGCTAAAGCTATCGAGACCAAAGTTTAAACTTAAGATTATAATCTTCCTCTGGAGGTCTGATTAGTTTTCCAGTGGAATCGGTGTACCGGAAGTATCAGTTTACTCCAGCGCCAAAATATAAATTTTGAAATATCTCGTTAAAAATTGCGTTAATGAAAATTTTGTATGGGATAAAAAGTGTTCCAATTTCAATTATAAACAACTTTTGTTAAGAAAATTTTTCAAAATTCCAACCGGAAGTACCAGTTTTACTTTTGTCAAAATCCAGTTTTTTGCGAAATAGATGGTATAGGCAAATTTGGAATCTATACCAAAGTGTTTAGAAGCTAATTTGAAGTAACTTGTATTCACAAACTTTTTTAAAATTTCTATCGGAAGTAGATTTTTTAGACAGTTGTTTAAGTTTTTTCTGAATTTGGACCAGGTCATTTATGTACAAGAAAGTCGGGTGGTGACCACACCTCATTTTTTAAATTGTTTTCAGAAATATGACCATCAAAGTCTTAGCTCGACCGCATCAACTTTTCAGAATTTTTCGTGGACCCCTTCAAGTCGAATTCAAATAAATATTAATAAAAATTAAAAGTTTATTTTTTGAATTCCTCTTTATTTCTCTAAAAAAAAAAAAAAAAAAAAAAAGGCCCATACTAGATCAAAGTTATACAAATTTGACTGTTTATTAATAGAGTTAAAAATTTATATTAATTCATAAAAATGTAGTTAAAATATATATTTACTGTATAAAATTTTACATATTAAACTATACAATAAATAATGCAGTGACAAAACATTTTCTGAGGGGGGGGGGTCGCCAAGCTTATTTATATTTTCACTAGCAAAGGTACCCGGCGTTGCCCGGGATAATTCCACTTGGATGTAAACAGAACAATCTCAAAAAATTAAATTAAATTTTGCAATATCTTAAAAATAAACACATGAAAATGCTTAGAATTAATACAGTAAAAATTCATAATGAAAATTCGAAAAAAACCTTTTTAAAGGCTCACAATGGCTGGACCTCTCCAAGGATGCCACTGCTAGTGGTGAATTACATCATCATTCTGTGCTCATTGTTATTGGTGAATTGCGCGTTGATACCATTGTTGATGCGAACACAATGGGCCTATTGTTGCACAAACGTTGCCTTGCATTGTTGGTCATGAGATATATATTGTTGGTTCATGCAGTGTGTTTGTGAATTGCGTGCTGATACCATTGTTGATACCTATTGTTGTACCAACTTTGCCTTGCATTGTTGGTCATGAGATATTTCTCATTAATATGCCCTGCCATAACCATGAATATCGATTTTTTATCGATAATGATTATTTTTCCGAAATCTGAGGTAGACAGTGACCTTCCTCATGCTTTGAAGGTCATGTATGCGAAATTTCATCAAGATCGGAATAAAACTGTAGATTTGTATAAAAAACGTACAAACCCACCCACAAACATCCTTCTTCTATATATATAAAGAAGGATGTTTGTGGGTCTGTGCGTCTGTGGGTCTGTGGGTCTGTCTGTGGGTCTGTTTTTTATACAAATCTACAGTTTTATTTCGATCTTGATAAAATTTCGCATACATGACCTTCAAAGCATGAGGAAGGTCACTGTCTACCTCAGATTTCGAAAAAATAATAATTATCGATAAAAAATCGATATTCATGGTTATGGCAAGGCATATTAATGAGAAATATCGCATGACCAACAATGCAAGACAAAGTTTTTGCAACAATGGTATCAACACGCAATTCACAAACACTCTGCACTGACCAACAATATATATCTCATGACCAACAATGCAAATAAAAGTTTGTGCAACAATAGGTATCAACAATGGTTTCAACACGCAATTCACCAATAACAATGAGCACAGAATGATGATGTAATGTTAAAGCAATCTTTCCACGAATTATAACAATGAACATAAAATGATGATGTAATATGGATAAGTTTCAATTTGTAACAATGCATAGAATTCCTGTTATTCAGGCTTTTCTTAGAAAAGAGAGTTCTTAGTACTTAAAAATTTCTTGATAATCTGCAAAAATGATCAGCAATTGGAGATAATGGAGAGTTAGCAGACTATTGAGAAAGAGTGGAAAGACGACAGAGGAAGCACTCCTTTAGCTCCGTCATGTAGTGAGCAAATGGGAAGCAAGTAAATAGAAGAATCGAGAGTTTTGCTTCAAAACATCGAGAGAAGAGTGGAAATTGCAACAACACTAAGTATACATCTGAGGTAAGATTACGTGAGTAAGAAATTATTTAGACTAGCAGTGGCATCCTTGGAGAGGTCCAGCCATTGTGAGCCTTTAAAAAGATTTTTTTCAAATTTTCATTAAGAATTTTTACTGTATTAATTCTAAGCATTTTCATGTGTTTATTTTTAAGATATTGCAAAATTTAATTTAATTTTTTGAGATTGTTCTGTTTACATGCAAGTGTAATTATCCCGGGCAACGCCGGGTACCTCTTCTAGTTATATATATAGATAGATTTATTTTTATAAGAAATTTCGAGATTTTTATTCCACCATGTAACAAAAATGTCTGTTAAATGCCATTTTTTTCATTCAAATGTATGGCAGTCGCAAGTTACTTAACTTTTAAAAAAAGGAGATCACGATTCAAAAAAGGAGGGAATCAAGGTAATTTTTTAAAATGTTAATATTATAAAAGTACTGATTTTGATTGGCAAAATAGTTGGACTCAAAAATTATTCCACTAATATATAAACAGCCAAACTGTGGACAAAATTACTTGGCATTTAGATCGCTCTAGATACACTGATTGTTTATCTGTTTTCCCAACATTCAGTACGCGCCAGTGGACGTCATGGATCTTCTCAGTCCCTAGCTGCCAGTGATAATAAGTTATCGTATAATTTTATGTTCCGGTGCATGTTTTTACATTTGAAGAAAATGCCTTTGCTATCTAGAGATTATTATGCATAACGATTTTCATATATTCGGAGCGACCATCCAGCAGCGTGTGCCTTCACGTTATGTGCCCAATCGGGTTGTAGAGTTAACATACCGCAAATTAAAATGCTGTCAGCGCCATCTCTCGGTATTAAGAATAAATTTTGTGCCATATAAAATAATTTTGTTGCAATCATCGCTCAGCCGAAACCGCTGAAACTAATTAGATTACCCCCTCAAGGGGTAAATTTCCAAAAATCGTGAAACACGTCTTTCTTAATTTCTTGCCAAAGGGCCAATTTTCATGGATTTAACTTTAAAAAATGACGGATTTTCATGCAAACATATATCTCCTATTTTATCACCTTGTGCCTGGTATTCATAACACGTTTCCGTTAAGGAAACTCGAATTTTAAGGCGACGGAAAAATTTTACCGAAAATGGTATTCATGACATTTGTTTCCACTGCCTTAAAATCATTTCTTTCCGCTGACCACAAACACGGAAAAAAGTCATTTCTTTTCTGCACGGAACATTACGCTGTGGTGCATTGTGGGATAGCAGCATTGAGAGACTGAGAAGAGAGCTTCGTGAAAAAAATGGGCGACTATCGTGCTACGTAGTTTGTCAAGAAAGAAATAGACTTTTTTTCCTTTTTTGTTTTGATTGGCTTTTGCTAAGGAATTGGCAATCAAAAAACTTCCAATTATCATGCACCCCCCCCCCCAACATTGCTGCTGCGTTTTCGGAGTCTATGTTGACTGCAGTAATGGATCATGGAAGCAGGGAAATTTAAGGCAAAGGAATCGTAAATACCAAAAAAGATTAAGGCAAAGGAATATCTTGTCGAACTATCCCCAATTTTTTTTTCCTTGGATCTCGTGCAGCACGGAATGTCCGTGACGGAAACTTATTAGGAATACCAGGCATTAGGGGATGAATTTCGTAAAATTCTTTCTTAGTGGATGGTTACCTCACAAAATTAACCTACTGTCAAAGTTTCATGTCATTTCGGCTCGGCGTTGATAAATCAGTCAGTCAGTTAGGACAGGTTCCTTTATACTTTACACAGGGCGATTTAGACCACGCGTACTAGGTGGTTTTCTCGAAAATAGGCATCATACAATAAAAATATTATACGTGTTTAATATTTTTAAAGAAAGTTATTCAATGATACCAAACTTGACCTCCCCACCCCCACCACCTGAGGGTGGGGGAGGGGGCACCTTTGAAATTCTAAATAGGAATCGCTATTTTAATGGTATTTTCAGGTTGTACACAAAATTTGAGAAATGTTTTATTCTTTGTGTTTTTTTCAATTGATCCAACCGTTTAGGAGATACAGTGGGTTTCAAAAATGCCCAAATGTTTGGAAAGTCTGTGGTTATGGGACCAGAACTTTTTAATAGGTATTCAAATGATTCTCATCTGTTACATTGTAAATAATATGTCTATCTCTTTCTAAGGAGGTGTAGATAAAGTTTCTAACCCAATGGAATAAGGAGCTAGAGCAGATCAAAAGGTATACCACCATGTAGGCAATTTTGTAGCTTTAATTCTGAGTTAAGAATTTTTAGTACAATTTATTTTTTAATATTTTCTGTTACCGCCTTTGGCTTTTATAACAGATGAAATGCGTTTGGGCATACTCTCAATCAGGTTCAAGCAGCATTCAACTGGAATTTTTTCCCATTCTTCTTAAATCCGAACCCAAACCTCGTGCATGCTTTTTGGCTGCTCGTTATATAATGCAAGACGCCTTTTCAATTCACTCCATAAATGTTCAATCGGATTGAGATCAGATGATTGAGCCAAGATTGTGCGAGCTTAGACGTATGCTTTGGATCGTTATCCTGCTGAAACACCACGTCTTTTATCTTCATCTTATAGTATTTCAGACTGGGGAGGAGATGTCCTTGCAGGATGTTGACATAACTCTGTGCATTCATTCGGCCATCTACTCTTGCTATATAACCAATACCTTTAGAAGTCATGCAGCCCCAAATCATAATACTGCCATCTCCAAATTTTACCGTCCCCTTGTAATGCTCTTGGGATCGTTGCTGACCATGATGAATCCATCCATCAGAGCCCAGACGGTTGATTTTGGTCTCGTCGACCAGATAGCTCGTTTCCAGTCTTCATTAGTCCAACTTTGATGCTTACATGCAAACTCCAATCGAGCCTTCACGTGTTTTGTCGTCAAATGAGGTTTTTTTCCTGCTTGACAATGGCCTTCATTCCAGATTGCTTGAGTGATCTACGTACTGTTTGGACACTGACATCTTTGCTTGTGATGTTGCGAAGTTCTCTAGTTGCCTGAGCCGCATTGCTGACCTTTCCAGTGGTGATAAGGCGAGCCAGATGACGGTGGTCAGAAGGTGTTAGTTTGTGCGGACGACCTGGAGCAGGGAATCATCACATCATTACATCGATATTTCTTGCAAACGTTGTCTACTGTCGAATGCCCTACACCAACCTGCAGGGCAATTTTGCGAGAAGAATAACCCTTGTCAAGAAGTGAAAGGATGCTGTTGCGAATGTTGGTGGAGATAGGATGCATAATTGGCAATGAACAGCAATTTCAATAAAATAGTTTGCTAAAGAGACAACATCACAAAATGAATGTTTTGTATTATTTTGGTTGAAATCTGCAAAGAATTATAATAACGCATACCTGAAAATGCATAGCTGAAAGGCAAATTACACAATTGCCCACATCGCTCCCTTCTCTAAAAGCACTCAATCGTTTTAATTCTTAGATTAAAAATGAAATCTAGCACCCCTCATTCGAAGGTTAAAACACATGGTATCTATCATCCATGCAAATTTGTAGAACAACAAGATTATTTATTTCAAAATCATTGGAAAAAATGTGAAGGTGTCCAATCATTTGGGCATTTTTGGAACCCACTGTAGATGCACTCAAAGTGAGGAACTTTTAAAGTTCTGAACCCAATTTTATCGACTAAGAAAAAGAGATAGAGGGTGGGTCTTACAAACATTCCTATATTACTTTTTCATGGTCTTAAAGTACACAAAATCCGAAGTCAGAATTTCAAAAATTCAAAATTTTTCAGTACACAAGTCAAGTCTGTGCGTGGAGCTAATTAGAATGCTCCCTCAAAGGGTAAATTTCCAAAAGTCAAGAAACACGTCTTTTTTAATTTCTTATCAAAGGGCCAATTACCAATTTTCATAGATTTAATCATGGATTTAACTTAAAAATGACGGATTTTCATATCTTACATCCTTAGTTAACCCCCTTAGGGGATGAATTTCGTAAAATCTTTTCGTGCGAGCACTGAACGACTGCCACTAAAGTGATTGCAGAAGCATCTCTGTAAAAGAATGCCCACGTAGGTTGCGCTTTGCACATAATCGTTGATTCATTTGAATAGGTGAGCGGGAGCGCGTGGACTCCTTCCACGAGCCTTCTCCTCCTTCCGTCGGATGTTGGCGAGGCGACCGACGTTTCAATCTAAGTGGGTACGCTAAAAGGAGCAGTGTACGTATTCGTGCATACATTCTGCTCTAATGAATATCTGACAAGGACATTTGGGTTAAGGAGGCGGCTGAGGTTTTGCGAGAGAATAGGGGGATTGGGCCTATCTATGAAATGTGAAGAAAGGTTTGAGAAGAGGGATGAGAGGGGGGGGTGATTTTTTTTCCTAGATGATTGGGGGGATAGGAGACGAATGGGGAAGAGATGAGGGGGGGGGTAGGCTTAAAACGGTGAGTAGAAAAGACTAAAATAATATTAGCGCGAAGGGGAGGGGGGAGATAGGGGTAGGAGATAATGTGGGGGATATATGAGGTGGTGGGGGTAGAGGAGGCAATTTTTATCCCTAATTCCCCGTAGGTTTCAACTGAAGCCTTAACTTGAGTTTTTTTCCCTCCTTCCCTCCTATATACACTGTGGGTATCCCAAAGGGAGAAGTTGGGGGGGAAAGGGATTCCTTTTATGCTCTTTGATGGAGTTGAACGAGAGAGAGAACTGTACCTGAAAAACAATGGGGATGAGTTAAGAGAGCAAAGAGGGAGGAGGAGTGAGTGTAGGTTATGGGAGGAATCAGCTACAACAAGTGAAAAAGCGCCATCCCTGGGTGGGTGAGATGGGGACCGCGACCGGTGACGACCAATGAAATAATGTAATTCATGTCCAATGACTCTTTGGTGATGAAGATTGATGAGAATGAGAGGAGTGGGTTTCTTATAAGGTCGCCTCAGAGGGTTGGAAGGGAGTGACGATATAAATCTATCTCTATAACCCCCCCCCCCCCACTCATACACTCACTCTCGTCTCCATAAAGCGCCCTTTCTCTCTATTTTTTAATAGAATGGGTCAGACAGTTTTTTTATTGCATCCTACAACAAAACGTATCGTTCAATGGCCAATCAGATTTTGCTGAAATTCGAAAATGATGGGCTGCAAGGGACAATATAAAACACGAGCGCCTTGTCATGTGGCGCTAACAAGGGCCCCCCCCCCTCTCTCTTTCTCTCTCGTGGATGCAATGGGCCAACTACTATTTTGACTGCGTGGTAAATAAATACAAAGCGAGAGAAGGAGGATCGGTTGAGGATGGGGATTCATTTCCTGTCGATGTGTGGGACATGCTTGGGCTTTTCCGATTGGCTTTAACAACATTAGATAACTGCACCTAACATTAGAATTCACAGACGATATAAAAATCAAACTCCAATAATTTTCTCTCCTTTTAAGTACAGAACCTTTCCATATAACACGATTGATATCTGGAATTCCCGTCTGAGACGCACGAATAAATTGTAAAATTCCCACCTGTCGTAATCACATCACTCATGCCAATCAGATTATAAATAAGATCTTGTAAACATTCCAAGGAAGCAGAAATACATTTATACATTTATTAAAAATAAATTAATCCTCCATCCGCCCCCCGAGTAGGATAAGGCAAGTCATCTATATTTACCCCTTTATCTGCATTTTTTACCTCTCCAAGTTTTTTTTTAATCAATAAATTGATTTTCTCGAACGTAATATGTAGAAAATGTAAAAAACCTCGTATCTTCTTTCCTTTCTCATTATTTCCTAACGTATGATATATCACATGCTATATGTTGCTATAGTTCTAAGCACCAAGTGACTGCCACCCCCGCAAATCCGATCCCACTGGAACAATTGGGCCTAAACTTCATAGTACTGTAGATCTTGCCTAAAGGAATCTGGATACTGACAATCACGCCTTTAAGTACCTAAATAGCACACAGATATTTTGCCCTCCCTGAATCCCACCCCCAGTGTACCAATCAAAACCATACTAAATAGTGCAGATGACACGCCCATAGTAAGCTACATTCCAAATTTCAACCTTCTACCTCAAAAAATGTAGAAATTATGAAGAGGACCAACTGACTTTATAAAAGCATTAAGTAGCTCCATTCTTCCGCTACTTAATAAGAACTTGAGCAATCGTGCGTAGACAAAGCGATTTCACGTGCGCGCCCCGATGTCAGTAATGTTTAAAAGATGGACAGAAAGTAACAATACATTCCTTCTTTGACAAATCGATTGTTATATAACATTGTATTCTTTACACTCACTGTTTTAGCAAGTGAATTCGACTTGAAGGGGTCCACGAAAAATTTTGAAAAGTTGATACGGCCGAACTAAGACTTTGCTGGTCATATTTCTGAAAACAGAATTTGAAAAAGTTGATTCGTTTTCAAGTTATCGTGCAAACGGTGGACGGACGGACGGACGGATAAACGTACAGACCAAGGGCGCATTCTTATAAGTAGTTTTTATGCTAAAGCTCCTAATAAAGAATTATGTAACTAAATGTCAAATAGAAATTGTTGACTATGAACTTTGATCATTTTATACAAATTGGATGAAATTTAACTTAAGACATTGCATTGATTGAATATTGTATGATAAGGTGTTGTTAAGGTACTGTACGAAAATTGAGCTTTGTATTGAATTGGATGTCCCCGAGGGACGTTCAAATAAATAAATAAATAAATAAATTAATTAACTTGCCGTTAAAACAGCATCGGATCCACCGCGATAGCTGCGCCGATTTCCCTGTCAGCATCTTTGGACGCTTTTAAAAGGATGTAACTGAGCACTTGAACCTTTTACTGCCTGGCGTAGATTTGCTTCTCTGCCTATTAACTTCTACGTTGACTTCGGATCCTCATCTGTCATGAGATTTGACGCAGTTTCCAACTCGGCTATATTTTGTTCTAAATGATCTCCACTCGATTTATTTTCAGTTCACTAAGCATTGTACCTTCAATAGTCTTGATTTGAGATTAGTTTAATGGCCACGAGAAAATGGTTTGCAATCAACCCCTGATTTGAGGCCCTACCCGTGGGAGTTTTGCGGGTGGGTAAATCAGATAGGTAGATGAAAATTTTCTTTTATCTTACGATCCACAGAGCACGCGAATATATTGGACTTAAAGAAGAAAGTAACGCACTGAAAAAGACACTTCAATGATTTACTAAATACGATGTAGAAAAGAGAAGGAAAAATATTCCGCGGCCATGAATAACCGACTTATTGTATGAAGACTTCCATGATTTGCGACAATGATACAACTTACGAACCTTAATTTTTAAATGGGTCAAACATCATGTATATGTCAGTTCTAAAAATCGAAATAATGATAATATGACAAAGGTCTTAGAGATACTTTTAACAAATGCATCGATGACTTAATGGATGCCTTACACAAGAAGAGATTTCTGATTAAGCGGGTGCGATCTTTGCTCATAACTCCGAGATTCACCACTAACATCATGAATGTGTGTGTACAAGGTTGTCGTTGAGGCCTGAATACTGAAGCCTGCTTCTAAACTATCTAATTATGAATCTATTATTAAATTTTGTTGTTTGAATAATGACCGGACTTTGGAGAATCGGGATAGTACGTACAATAATGACAAGTGCATCGCAGAGTCACAGAATAAGAAAACAAAGTGCAGAGTGGTTATGTATGTAGCTCATTTTGCTTAGGTCAATAGACAAGCGTAGATCGAAGTGGCAAGCTTTCATTCAAATCAATTTCCGTACAAATGCTATCATTTCCTGGAATGATCTTCCTATTTCGGTGCGATTAAAGCCATTCAATACACCACCAAAAGCTATCTCAATAATTTGCCCATACGCTATTAAAGTTTTGAAACGATTTTTATTTAGAAAAACAGGGAAATTGATTTCTCCAGCTTTTATTGTTTCTCATTTTGTTTGTATTTTATACTCATGCATAGTTCTACTCAGTGTGAATAATAATAATAATTTTAATTTAATTTAATTTATTCAGATCAAAATGTACAAGCAAATACAAACTGCCCCTACAGGTGATAAAACCCAAGCGGGGGAAGGAATCAAAAGAAAAAGATTACATTTCGGAACAAATAAATCAAAATCAGATATTTAAAATCTTAAAAATAGAATTGGTTGGGTCATTATTAATAATAATAATAATAATAATAATAATAATAATAATAATAATAATAATAATAA
>JAHWFO010002062.1:2383597-2403888 GCA_023313115.1 Rhysida immarginata
CCCCGCAAATCCGCCCCCTCCCCCCCCCCCCCTGGAACAATTGGGCCTAGTACTTCATAGTACTGTAGATCTTGCCTAGAGGAATCTGGATACCGGATTTCACGCCTTTACATACTTAAATAGCACAGATTTGTTGCCCTTCCTGAATCCCACCCCGGTAATTCCGACCCTAGTGTACCAATCAAAACCAAACTAAATAGTACAGATGGGCATGTCCATAGTAAGCTACAATCCGAATTTCAACCTTCTACCTCAAAAAATGTAGAAATGATGAAGGGTAATTCAAATCGTGTGTAAAATAAAACCAATAAGTAGCTCCATTTTCCCGCTACTTAATAATAAGCATATAGATTATGAGCACTTGAGCAATCGTGCGTCGACAAAGCCATTTCACGTGCGCGCGCCGATGTTAGTAATGCTTAAAAGATGAACAGAAAGTAACAATGTACTCCTTCTTGACAAATAGATTGTTGTATGACATGCCATTATCTTTGTATTCTTTACACTCACTGTTTTAGCACGTGAATTCGACTCGAAGGGGTCCACGAAAAATTCTGAAAAGTTGATACGGCCGAGCTAAGACTTTGATGGTCATATTTCTGAAAACAGAATTTGAAAAGGTTAATTCGTTTTCAAGTTATCGTGCAAACGGCAGACGGCCGGATAAACGCCCAGACCAAGGGCGCATCCTTATAAGTAGCTTTTAAGCTAAAGCTCTTAATAATAATAATAATCCAGAAAGAAAATGGATCCAACATCGCGTTATAGACAGCAAGTTCTTCAAACTACATACCTTCTTACGGGTTAGTCATCAACGCTAACACTCTCCTTATTGTATCAAAACAAGAAAAAGAAAAGTGGGTCTATTTTAATGGAAAAAAAAAGTGCAGTCATAATTTCTAACAACAGTACTATTTAGTATAAAAATGTATAAAAATACAAAACGAAAAATTTCCAATAATATTATAGGGTTGTAGTATTAAAAACTACAAAACGACTAAATAACTTATTTATGTAAGTAATGTGTTACAAAAGTTTTTTTCCTCAAAATAGTAGAGATGATGACTTTTATTGTGGCATTTTACATTCTCAAAAAAGAGAGACTTGTTAACTAATTTTATTGCACGTAAATTATTTCGTAACTTTTTAATTTGATATTTTCCTATTTTTATTGTCAAGGATATATTGCATAGCCCTTTTATTACAGTTAAGGTTTATTCTTAACCATTTACAAATTAAGTTATATGATTTTCTGATTTATTAAAAAAAAAGGAACAAAGGTCACATTCTCGATAATAAGTAAGTATAACAATGCTTTACAATCATCACAATGTAAATTTCAAATTCTTAATTCTCTTGATAATGATTTTTGCCAAAGCTGCAATAATTTGTAATAATTCAAAGTCTTCATTGAAATATGCATCTTCCATAAACTTTTTTCAACTTTGCCTTCCTCTGGTAATGCTCTGTCCGGTACTTGATCAGCCAATCAAGTCATTTTTTTTTTTTAATGCCAAAAATAAAAAGGTTCGCCATTACAATTTCAGAGAATAATAGACGAGAATCATTTACCGATTTAAAGCCTAAAAAAAAACCAGTGTTCAAGGGAATGCCTGAGCAAGGTAAATGAAACAAACCAATTACCTGTTGTCCCATCATATTGATAACAAAACTGGAGAAAGAGGCAAAAGAACAAGTTGTCGAAGGGAAAATGAGGAACTTCTGGGTTTAATTTTTTTATTTTTTAAGAAAGAAGGGAATCCTTGTTTATGAAATGTTAACGTGCTAGTCATAGTATCTCGGGGCCCCTGCATTGTAATTGGTATAACGCTTCTAGATTTTCAATGTGAAATTGTTGTATGGCATGTGCATTATTTCTATTTTTTTATTGAAATTGTTGTTGGATGAAGTAGAATAAGTCTGAGACGAAATCGATTAATTGAGATGAATTCACTTTTGAATTTAGATTCTGAATCGCGGTCCCAATGAAGGTTACTCCCTAGGTGTCAAAGGGCCCACATTTGACAGATTAACTTTCGTTTAAAGTGAAGATTCGACAAAAATTGATAACACAACGCCCTTTCAAAAAACTTTCTAAAATAAGTGGGCATAGAAGAGCCATTATTGTCTATCGCGTGCTCAAAAAAATTGTTGCATCTTAAACTTTTTATTATTGTTCTCAGTATATTTTAATATTTGTGAATAAATAATTACAGTACATAACATTTATGTCCTTCAAAATTAGGACGTTTTCAGCATTTATTTACAAATTCGCACAATGAAGCAAGATAAGCTTAATTAATTATATAATTACGTATGTAGTAAATCATGATGGTTCGTTTATGTTAAAATAATGATGCATGTCTGACAAAAAAAAAACCCAAAAAAAACCTATTAAATACGCCGAAATAGTAGCAAACGACCTAACTTAAATAGGCCAAACAAGTTATCGTCAATATTTTTTCAATAAAAATTACCCCAACATAAAGCGCAGATATTCAACTACAGAGAACGCTAAGTTTAAAATACGACAATAATTTTTTTAGATAGATTTTCTTGTTCTTAACCCGCCCTCCGCAACCTAATAAAATCACTGTTAAATTAAAAAAAAGGAGCGAATAAATGAGAGAATCTGTTGGGTTTTTTTTTTTAACTCGCCAAGCTCCCGATATGTTTAATAAAAAAATTTTAAAAATTGGTGGTAGTCGCTTCCGAGATGGATGATCCATGGACGGCTGGTTTTAGGCAAACGGTATAGAAAGAGAGGAGGAGGGAAATAGAAGAAGACGAAGAAGAAGAGAGAGTATGTGAAAACAGAGTTTAGGATCGCAGGGAAATGAGAAAGAGAGAGAGAGAGAGAGAGAGAGAGAGAGAAAGGGAGGCAGGGAGTCAGGCAAGCAAGGGAATTGATTGGATTGAAATTTAATTCACGTTTAATGGCATAATGAACGCGAGAACAAGAAGGATTGTTTCCGAAAACATTTTGCCGAAGTATCGGGTTCCTTTTGTCGTAGCGCGTGCGGGGGCCTTTCGGGTGTAATTAGGCTTAGCTGTTGTCAAAAGGCTCCGTTTGCTTTGATTCGTGCTCACCCACCCGTGCGCACCCGCGTTTATGCTTGACATGGCGTCGGCCAAGCAGAAGCCGGCTTCCGATTACCTTGCCTCCAATTATCCCTTTGAACTTTTATGGTAATCTCTACCCTCCCCACCTTCCACTTTCAAAACTCCCTCGACAAACAAGATTACAAAATTCCCTCTCTCCTTCGTCTAAACAGATTTACCTTGACTCCGTTATTACCATCTTCGGGATTGTGTTCGCCTCACTTCTACTGCCTCTTCTCTCTCTCTCTCTCTCTCTCTCTTTCTTCCTCCTCTGCTCTACTCATTTTTGCCCGACGTTATGTCATCATCTTTGGACTCCCTTTGCCCGCTTTGTCTGGGCAACGACGAAAAAAATTACTGGACGACCAAAACATTCTTGAAACTTCCCTTTTTTTAATGCCTTGCGCCTGATAGTACGGGTAATAATAAAACGATAATCTTGCGAAATCAGCCAGCTTAAATCGCGTGTTGTTTTCATGCCATTTGCGAAGATTTCGTTGAAATAATTCTCGAAAGAGGATTCGAATGCGAGGACCCACAAAATCATGAAGTTGTCTTTCATGGCTATATGTCTGGTTGAGAATATGCTGGGCGAAGCTCCACTTTTCTGGGCTATGTTTTTTTTATATGCGGAAAAGAAACTGGTAGTTTGTCTTTAGGATTACCTAATAATTCAGCGTGTCTCAACCTGTAGATCGCGACCCAATATTGGATTGGCGCAAATCAGACCCAAACACAATTGTTGTGTCGCAACTTAAAAAGCTTGAGAAATGCTGCAATAATTTTTTATGCTCTGTTTGATAAGCGATACTGACAACAATCTTCGTCCCATCCGATGCACTGTGCTTTACTCTCTAATTGGGGATTGGCTTTCCTGGAATTAAATGATCGTCTGCTTATAATGGTTTCTTCATTATAATAATAACTCTATTACAGACGTGTCGACAGACGTGTATATATACATTAATCAACTCAGCTATAAAAAGAAGGCGTGTCGACCTAAACCATTTTTTTAGATGGCCCCCCCCAATTTGTTTATTAAAGCCCATCAAAATCGGTGGGACGGAGATTGCGGCTTCCCCTTGTGAGTCAAAAATTTCAACATACGAGGGGATAACAAATAGAAAAGGGAAGAAAAAATTCCGCGACCTGGACTCGAACCAGGGACGATGCCTATCGCTGGCACTGCTCTTACCAATTGAGCTACTGCGGATATGTACCGCCATGCTGTTATGGGGGGAATGGTAGAAGTTTACGGTATCGATTGTCTGGACTATTCCAATGAGTGCAAATGGTGTAATATGTTTTGGGGAAGAGTTAGCCTTGCCGAAAAACAGCGTTCTGGGCGGCCTGCGTCAGCGGCAACACCAACCATTAGGCTGGATTCACACTTCGACGGATTCCGCGACAGAAGTCGTCGACGGCAAGGACTTGCGGTCAAGAGAATGCGAATTTGGGATGGAAAACAGGATAGAACCCATCTTGAGTTGGGATTTATCCTCTTTTCTGCCCGATTTTCGCGCTCCTTTGATCACAATTCCTTGCCGTTGACGCTTTCCGTCGCGGAATTCGTCCTAGTGTGAGCCCGGCCTTATCGAGGACATTAACAACACAGTCAGAGAAAACCGTCGCATTTCCTTGAAAGAAGTGAGTGAAACGTTTCACATATCCGATGGATCTGCATGGAATATGATGTATGAGAAGCTTGGATAACGCCAAGTCTGTTCGCGTTGGATTGCAAAAAGTCTGACACCAGAACAGACCGGCAATAGAAAGGCAACATCTGTAACGATACAAGTAGGAAGAAAATGCGTTTCTGAATAGCATTGTAACAGGAGACGAATCCCGGGTCTTGCAGTTCACATCTGAGCCCAAAACTGTAAGCATGGTGTGGAAGCATCCACATTCTCCGATTCGCAAAACATTCAAAATTTTTCCTTCAGCTGGGAAGATTATTCTTACAGTTTTTTGGGATTTGCAAGACATCCTATTCGCAGAGTTCCTGCCTCTGGGTCAACCGTCATCGCTACTAATTGTTGTCAAACTTTGACTAAACTGCCGCGTGCTATTCGGGATACACGACCAGAAAGAGGAAACGACTTCTTTATAGCAACGCATGCCCGCATGTGTCCAACCTCATCAAAGCAAAACTGTTCCGTTTCAGTTGGGAGGTTTTAGACCCCAGCCTGCAGTCGAAACTTAACGCTAACCTAACCACCTCTTTGGTCCCATGAAGCGATTTCTGGGTGGTCAGAGGTTTGAGACTGATAAGGAACTATAGTCTGCCATGAACCTTTTGGCTGTATTCACAGCCGACGGAGTTCTATGAGCGGGATATTCTGAAACTGGTGCAGCGTTGGGATAAATGCCTAAATCGTTAAGTTGCCTATGTGGAAAAATAGATAACACGTGTAATTTCGGCTACACTTAGTTGTTTACCTGTCTATATACTAAAACTCTTGCGTGTATTTATTTATTTATCTGTAATTCTATCTCCTCCTAGACGGTTTGAGCTAGCGACTTGAAATTTTCAGGGCAGGCTTATCAATAAAGGACCTGCTCTATCGCCAAAAATCAGCCCCCTACGACCCCCCCCTCACCACTTTCTGGGGTTTTCATTTAAAATTATCTGCTTTTGCTTTGTAATTCCCCTCAACAGATGTCGCGGGCGGGCGAAGCCGCGGGTAACAACTAATATGTTTTGTAATTTTCTTTGAAAGTAATAAATGGCGTTACTTTCTGGTATCTCCTCGTATATTTGGAGACTTCTATTGAGAATTCTGTTATATGGGGGTGCTAGATATTTCTAGTCGAAATGTATCTAACTCAAAAATGTATCAACATGTATGACTCAGTATCGCTTATAAAGCAGACCATAACATAAAGAAATTATTGAGTAGTACCATAGCCTGAGATTGGTTGGTTCGTTAGGTTTTATGGGCGCGTCAACAGCTAGGTCATTGCGCCCTTTCACATGACGAATATCATTACCCAATTCAGAGAATTCAACATGAGTACCCAATCTTTTACGCATTCCGGGGACAAACACAGACAATCATGCCAACGGCGGGATTTGAACACGGATTCGAGAACTGGAAACCTTCTCCGCATTGCTCTCGGCCACCGGGCTGGCCTATAGCCTAAGAATGAATGGTAATACTAAAGACAAGCTACCACTATAATCAACGAATGTAATAAGACTCTTCGAGAAGAAATAGGGAAGTAGAAGGTCGTTCTCTATTTCGTCTCTTAAGCTAACACTAGATTCGAAATCTGGAGTTTATGTGCTCCAGTGCAAATGCGTGCTCCTTCTAATAAATGAAGCAAAATTTCCAGCTCAGTAGGGAAATGGGTGAGAGTCTTGAACCGGTCGGCATCGTTAGCAAAGTGTCCCGCAAATGAAGAGGAGATAAAAGCGCTGTCTTATACGTTCATAAGATTCCTCTCTCTCTCTCTGATCTTTCCTAGTTCCATCTTCGTCACGTTAAATGTTTTCATTTATTTTCAAATTAAAAATTAATTTCTAAAAATTTATTTATTTAACTGTTTAGTTATCTACATCTGCGAGCACTTAAAGAGTCGATAAACGAGTCCAACACCTTTTTCCTCTTTTTGATATTTTTTCAAACAAAAAAAAAAAAAAAGAAAATATTTTGTTGGTCGCCCCCCCCCCCACACCCCGCTCTTGAACTCAGTATTTAATAAAAGAACCCATTTGAAAATGTAACTACACGCGAGCTTCCATGTTTAAATTATGAATACATTAAGGTTTAATTTCATTTGTGTTGGGTTTTTTATTATTATTTTAATTCTCCCCTCCCTTAACACTTGGTGCGCCTAGAGGCATCAGACTGTGAAGCGGTTCATGCAAGGAAGAAGAGCAAAGCGCTTGGAAATAGTATTATAATAATAAAAAGAGCCGAGTCAAATGAATAGAATAAACAGGTGAAAATCACCAAACGCCTCATAACGCCCCAGTCTGATTTAAATGGAATGGATTTGCTCGGCAGTTTGCAAATGAAAAATATTTCCAGGCGATAAAAAAAGTCCAACACCTTCTAGCGAAATCTCGTTTAGAATTTTATGGGCTCGTTTTTAAGGTTCGACTGGATAAAAAATAAACGAAGTCACGAATAAAACACCGTGGCTGGATGGGTGATGAAAAGCTGTCGTTCAAAGGAAAAGGAAGAACTATATCCAAAGATAATCGACACGCGTTTACCCGGGAACCTTCCTATATGAAGTTTGATGCGTTAGTTCGTCTCGTCTAATGCAAGAGTGGCTCAGAAGGTTTAGGGTTTTCTCTTTTTCTCTTCGTTTTTAAATTTCAAGTTTTGATCGTCTCATTGTTGTTGGAGTCGCCACGAACAAAGACTTTCATATTGGTACCAGTTGGCTCCCGGACAAAGCCTTTTTAAGCTTTCAACATACTGCGGGAGAAAAAGTGCACATGCGAAGGAGGGCGTTTCCGTTCAGCACTTTACACCCGATCGGTGAAAGCATGACTTCCTCTCGCAGTACCGCCTTATTTTTAATTGTTTCTTCCCAAAGAATCCTGTATGTTTATTCGTTTCATTTTGTACATGCGCCAGTCAATAGACAATATTATTATTAGGTTTGGTTAGTTTGGTATTAACGTCCTTTTCAACTGCTATGGTCATTTCAGGACGGCGTTATAGGGGCCGCAAATTTTGCCTCGCAAGGGTTCTTTAACGTGCAGCAGCCGGCAAACGACTACACGGGACCAGCGGCTTTACTTCCCTTCCAAAGGAAGTGCGTGATCTCAGGATTTCCCATCCTTCCCTTCCGATCAAGCAACCGCTGAGCCACCGAGGCCGATATAGTATTATTAATTATTGTTCAATAATAACAATCCCTTTCCAACAAATCAATTTAATTTAAAATATGAATAACCCCATTTCAAAAATAACGTAGAAACTAAGAAAGATAAAAAAACATTCCTCCCTTGAGCCAGCCATGAAAATAAAAACAATTATTTGGTCCACTAAAATGAACATGAAATGATAATACATCGTAACACGTGCTGGTTAATAGTCGCATGTGAGCACTGTTACGACTTTGAATGCGTAACTTGGAAACTACTCGTTGGAATACGATCAAATTTTAACGGTATATGCAGTTTTATGTACCCTATTATTCCTCCGAAATTCATTATCCTAAGCGTTGCAGAACCTGAGTTATTAACATGTTGATCTTGGTGGCTGCATTTTTATTTCTGTTCATATCTCAGCGTTCAAATTCGTACCGGGCGTTTCAAAACTGACCGGTATATTTGAAAAATCAATAAAAACTAAACGGGCAGCGATAGAAATACACCGTTTGTAATTTCGAAAGTTTGTCTGCCTGAAAATTTACTGTTATCCCAAGCATATTGCAACACACGGTGCATTTCTATCGCTGCCCGTTTTTATTTTTCAAATATACCGGTCATTTTTGAAACACCCGGTATGAACTTTTTTTGCTTAGAATCACCCATACTACCTCCCCTAAAAGTTTGTCAAATGAATTCTGAATCACCCTGTATAATTAATTGAATCAGACTTGATTAGATAGAAAATGCCTTAGCCAGACATTGTCATAGTACGGGAAATAAAATTAATTGGAAAGGAGTACGAATATTGGGTAGGGAGGAAAAGTGAAAAAAACAAAAAGAATAATTAAAGAAGCATTTTTTTAATAAATAAATCAGAATGTACTCTGGCTAAGGTATCCAAGATATCCACAGCGACTGGTTTTCATGTAAACTTCCAGTTTAACTTTATTATTTTTTCTTTTTATGTCGCGCATCATTTCTCCATTATCTTCTGAAGATGAGTGCCCAGCCCACTCGAAAACGTTCAAGTGTTTGTATTTTAAATTGTAATATGAAATTATTTGAGCCATTTATTGGACTTAATTCTTCATATTATCAAAAAGTTTTATTGAATCATTCTGGACCTTCTAAATTCAAAATTCAAAATTTCTTCAAGGACTGTCATCTTTCAAGAAGCGGCCGAGTCAACAATGAATTTTCGACTCCACGAGTTTGTGAATTATTGACGAAACTATAGACTGTGAGGTTACCTAACATTTTTTAATGATCTTGTTGTTGTAGTAATCTTTCAAATTTTATTATTACGAGAAGGGAGGGGTCAAATAATTTACCTATTATCATTTCATGTTCATTTTAGTGGGTCAAATAATTTTTTAACTTCATGATTAGCTCAGTTACATTTCTTGCAATTAGAGAAGGGAGGAATGTTTTTTATCTTGTTTATTTTTTATGTTTTTTTTTGAAATGGGATTATTCAAATGTTAAATTAAATTTGATTTGTTATTATTGAACAAATACTTTTCCCAACGTTTGAAATTAAATGGTAAATAATATTATTGTTGTTAATAGTCGAAACAATATGTAAAAGATCTCGGTGTTATGTTTCAAGAAAAAGGAAAATTCAATGGGGGGATGAAGATGGAATTGAGTTATCCAAGTGAAATGGCATGATGTAAAGGCTAACAATTTTATTTAAAGACACAATATATTTATATTTTACTCTAGCTGTCCCCAAGATACGTTATTGTCTTACAATAAGGTTTACTAAACCAAATTATAAATATTTACGGATTGATAAAATATAGAACGAATTTTAAAAATCTATTTTTAAAGATGTTAAGGTAAATAAATCTCTGTCGTGTTCAATCTTTACAAACAATCATTGAGCTACGATGTTAACAAAATTTTTACGAAGTGAAATTGATATACCTGATCTCCTTGATCGTATTGGCCTTCGTTGCTCAAGAAATGCTTCAAGAAAAGATTTCAGACTTGTCAATATATCGCACGGAAGCACCTAGTCTTCGTCCATCACAATTCAAAGTTTTTTATCTTCAACTGAAATCGACTTAAAAACTCATGATTCGAGAAGATAGGTTGAAATTTTGCCAAAGAAATTCTTTATGCAGGTATCGAAAAACTAAACTCGGACCAAAGTCCGGAAGCCAAATCCCAGAGGCGGAGCCTAGAGAGGGCCAAGCCTAAGGAGCTCAAATGCAAGGAAGGAAATAATTACGTGCTTGTGGAGGTATCTATGTTTGGGTGTAGAAATTTTCTTACTATGTAACAAGTCATTCAATTGCGGTTCTTTTGTATAAGCGTGGGTTTAATTCAGTATTGATAAGCTTTTGTATAATGAGTGTAGAATAACCTCGGTGGCAGAAAGAACGATAGGAACAAAATTTACTCTGGGAATTCCCCAATTGCATTTTATTTTGTGTTCAAGATCTGTATATTCAGTTATTTTGTTAGTTATTCTTTTGTAAACTACGTGTATTGAAAATGGAAATATCAGTCATATAGGTCACTTTGTTTTACTTACCTACGAGGTCTGTTGTGAGGGATAGTTTTGTCAATGATTATAGCTCTGTCAAAATAGAATTTATATGTGGCATTCTTTAAGACAAGGTCTGGGATATATTATCGTATGGAATATTTATGTCCCTAAGCTTTTGTATCTTAGCTAGATGTTGGTGTATGATGTTGGCTACCTGGTTATGTCGATGCAAATAGTCTGTCTGCGTGAATATTTTGCAACTGGATATGCCGTGTTGGATGGTTTCCTCTGCGCTATGGCATTTCCTGCTAGCCCCGTCAGTCGAATCTCTGATAATGTGCTTTCTGTAGTTTTTAATGTTAATAGCCTGGCGTTGTATGGCAATCAGGGTTCTTTAAGTGTATCCAAAAAGACTCCCCTCACTCGACCAAAGTTCGACGTTCTTTTGTCGACGTGCGTCTGGTTGAGGCCAGAAGGATGTTTACCGTGGAGTTGCTTTCTGAGGTACAATTAAAGTTTAATGCATGCTGTAGGAATATTGTGGATGTTCTACACGCTGTTCAGATTCAAAGGCGCGTATTTTGTATCAGCAATGCAAATTGCTTTGTGCAGTGGTGATGTGTGTTGTTTAGAGTTAAAGAATTCTCTTAATTGACTGAGTCTGTTTGTGGGATAGATTGATTATACCCTCAATAAGACCTCTGCTCCCCTCTTATTATTATTATTATTATTATTATTATTATTATTATTATTATTATTATTATTACGTAGCCTTTCTTTTGTGACCCCAGAATTTTTCTCTCTCTCTCTCTTGTTTCGATGTGCTCGTCTCACTTGCAGCGCACGACATCTGATCCATTAATGGGTTCAATTTATCGTCGCCGGGTTCGGAGGGAAACGGGGCTGATGATGAAAGCGCCCTAGGCCGCCATACGACCATTTGACATGACGCCCCCTGACGTTGATCGCCGTTATTACACAGTCTTAATTGACTCCCCTGATGGAGTTCCCTCACCTTGCCCTTGATACCCCTCTACCCACCTACCCATCCACCCACCTTTCTCTTGCGATTCCCCCGTCGCTAAGGCGCTCATCCCCATCTGGTCTCTCTGCAGTGGCGGATGAAACCCGAACGCCTCCCGTCCCCTTCCCCTCCTTTCATTGGCGGATCTGGGCCTCATGGTGCGCGTTGGGGACGCCATTTTGCCTAACTGTTCCTCACGTTTCTCTTATAAAGTCGGGACAAGTTGCAGGCAGGACATTTAGGTTCCAAGTGGACGAGTTTTGAAAGCATCATCTTTTGAATTGGAACTACAGATTGAGAGAATGTCTACGTAAGAAAGCCATTTCGAAAGTGTTGCACACTCTACGATTAAATGAAAAGAAAAACCAAATTTAATTTACAAAATTACTTTATAAGCCTTCCTTAGCCAGCTTTCCGACGTTTATTCCCGAAGGGACACCTTCGTTGTTGCCCGAATTACCTCACCAGAAGCTTCTTAATTGCGCCAAAACGTATTCCACGACACGGTTGTTTCAGTTTGGGCAACAGATTAAAGTGCGCTGGAGAAATGAAGCAAAGCTTTGTGAATTTCGGTTGCGATCTTTCCTCGTAAAATTTCAATTTTGATATAGAACCTCTGATCGCTACGCGAAATCTCACCCGAGTTTTCATTTTTACGGCAAGCTGAACTGCAACTTTTTAGACCGAAATCCGCGACTCCCAACAGATATACGTTGTGATGAGGCTACCCTAACGGCAAGATTTTTGAAATGGCTTTCGGCAGTAAAACGCTTTTCCACTCTATAATACATCCGTGCTGTATTATGGAGTATTGCTCTTCGGTCTTTACGATTTATCGTTTCCACAGTTTATTTTGGCATTCTTTACGTTACTGCCTGTTCAGTAACTTCTACTTTTTTGTTGTTGATTTTAGTAAGTGTTATCGGCTGAAAAGTTCAGTTTTCAAGAGAAACGCTTTTCTTTTCGCAGAAATAAAGAAAACCGTCGACTAAGTTTTTTGAGCACTCTTAACGGAGTACACTAACGGTTGGCAGTCATTCATAGTCAAACACGTAGCTGAGTCACATGACCATCGGATTATGCGATATTGTTATACTATTCGCTTTCGATTGATGTTAAAAAATAAGATTTTCGCTTTTATTTAAGAAAGTGATCTCAGCGTTAAAGCAAAAGAATTTAATAGAGTTTCATCTAGGCAGAGGGCACGTGCATTCTTTTGTAAACAAAAATTATTTTCATTTTATGCAAGTTCGCCAAAGTTAGTTTGCGTAAATTTAGCTGCACGCTACTGCACTTGACCACTCAGCCACGGATCACGTTATCGTTTGACGGTGGAACCGAAGATCAGAGTTTGAATTCTTTTTAGGAAAGCTACCGATAGAAAAGCTCCCCGAAGCAGTGTATAGAAGGAAAAAGAAACGAAACCTGGATATTTTTGTCGAATCGAAACTCGAGCCCGAACCGAAATAAAAATTCTCTTGAACCCAAACAGTAACAGAAAATCGTTAGCTTTTTGGTCCAAGATTTTTGTTTAGGAAAGCTAATCTTTCCACAAAAGAATTATAGAAAGCGTACGTCAACAGGTAAACGATATCTCTTTCATTAACGATCATGATTACAATTTTATTATTATTATTATTATTATTATTATTATTATTATTATTATTATTTCAATATAGTTTCTCATTGGGCTAGGAACAATGGATTAATGTTAAATGTTCAAAAATCCTTTATTGTTTCCTTTAATCGGAAAACTGCCCCATTTGACTTTGATTATCGTACTAAGGACGGAATTATAACGAGAAAGAGCGTGCTAAAAGATTTGGGAGTTATGTTTACAGATAATTGTTCTTTTCTAAACCATCTGGATTTACTTAATCGGGAGATGTCTAGACGTCTTAGTCTTATAAAACCTCTCACTAACTTTTTCTCTGACTATAGGATATTTATTTCGTTGTTTAAGGTGTTCGTTATTCCGAAGGTATATTGGGTATATTGTACTTGGGTATGGTTCGGTGGTAAATTTTCACGTTTTAAAAAGTTTATCCAGGATAGGTTTAAAATATGTGCCGTTTTGTATGAAAAGAGCAATGTCTTTAATATTCATTTAATTATTAAGCGCTCTCTTTTTAACATACTTTTAAATCTCTACTACGAGAGGATGAGCGTTGCCGACATTCTTGGCTGTTTCGATTTTAATGATCTTAAACGGACACGGAAAGGTTATGTATTTCGACAGTCACTTAAATGGAGAGCTAATTTAAGTGAAATTATATGGATAATTTTGGTGGTAAAACAAATCTTGACAATTTAAACGATAAACATTTATATTTGTTTGATTGAAGTTTTTTTTTTCCCTCTCTTTTGTTTGTTTCTGTTGTTAGCCAGTGCAAGTACTAGGTAACTACAAAAGTTCTTGCAGTTTTTAATTCTGGAAAACAAAATGATGTACACAAAAAGTAGCGTATCGCTAGTCCCTAAAGTAATCCCCATTGGCATGTAGCACCTTCTCCCAACGTGTCTCCAGTTGATCAATCCCCTGGCTGTAAAATTTGCCGGTCTTGGACTCAAAGAAGTCCGTGAGTGCCTTTCGCAAGTCTGTATCATTGGTGTAGGATTTTCTACGAAGATGGTTATCCAGGGAATGGAAAAGGTGATAATCCGCTGGAGCAAGGTCTGGTGAATAAGGTGGATGACACAAAGTTTCCCAGCCAAACCGCTCTATGGTTTCCCTGGCCACCCGCGCCACATGTGGCCAGGCATTGTCATGAAGGAAGAGTATCCCTTTGCGATTCACCGATGATGGCTCCTGCTGCTGCAATGCGTGTTGCACACGTTTCAACTGCTGAGAGTACAGGCCCTCGTGATGGTTTGGCCAGTTGATAGCAGCTCGTAGTGAAACATTTGGCGTCTGGTCCACCAGAAACACCAGACTACGGCGTTCATCAGAAATGGCTTCCCAACCTGAATTTCTGAAACCAATGCCTTGCGGTGCGTCCATTCACAGAATCATCCCCAAACGCAAGACACATTCGGCGACTTGATGCTACTGCTGGCAAGCCCACCTTGAAGTCATAAATCAAACAACATCTAACCATCTCCTTCGATTCCTCCATTTGTCTTCACTTCTGCACGAGATGTGATTGATGTGAATGCCCAACTGCCCTGTATTTATACAGGCTAACCTTCCTGCTCCCCCCTGACAGATTTTGGATCACACAGTACACTCATTTGCATATCTTCTATCACTTCCTTTTATAGCAACATAAAAACGGCAAGAACTTTTGTGGTTACCTAGTAATTCTCGTGATTGTACTTTTCTTTGTTTTTTTTTTTCTTTGTTTTTTCTCTTTGGGTTGACTGAAGCTATTTGTTGGTCTTATTTCTTTTTTTATTCTCTTTTTTATTGAAGTTTTTTTTTCTTAATATGTCTGATCATTAACCCCGTTTGGGGGGCAACTTTTCCCTCCGGATTTTTCCGGTCGGCATCCCCTGTTGTTATCACATTAATAATAATAATAATAATAATAATAATAATAATAATAATAATAATAATAATTAAACAAATAAAATATGGCACTGAATATCCAATAAAGTATCAATATAAAGAAGTAAAAATCCTAAAAATCGAAACATTATTTGAATATATAGTATTTACTCAATATTATTTTTCGAAAAACTACCTAAAACGCAGGAAGCAAGAATACTCGTTACGAAAAAACATAAAATTTGATATACCTCAAATTTTTAATAATTCTGGAAAACGAGAAAGACAATTCTATAACCCAGACGTATTTAACTTAATAATATACCAGAATGGTTACTTAAGTTAAATCAAGTTTTTTATATTGGAAGAACGCAAAAAAATAATTTGAATATAATGTAAACTGAGATTTGGATATAAGAACATTCATGAAAATATTTTTCTTTATTTACCAATATCAGTTTGGTAGATGATTATTATTAAATATTTATGTATTATTATTATTTAAATTTACTAAATAAAAATTTCCTATATGTATTAATCCTTTGTATTGATAATTTATAATATACAGGGTGTATCAGGTTCGATGGTCATAAAGTACCTAGCGTGGACCTTTGCATGATTACAAACTTAAAGTTCCTTATCGAAAATGTCGAAAACTCAAAATTTAAATTGCGTCGTTACGTCATTTATGAACTTTCCGCATCAGCAGTTCATTAAATTCAAAGGGGCGATTACAATTAAGTCGGCGGCAATTGTTGAGATTAAATGACGTTTTCGACAGGTTTTCAGCAAACTTCGCGTGATGTTTAGACCCTTAACATTTGAGCTTTGAACATTTTGCATAAGGAACTTTAAGTTTGTAATCATGCAAAGGATCACGCTAGGTACTTTATGACCATCAAACCTGATACACCCTGTATAATAAGTTCTAGGAAAAGATCTTACTGTTTGTAATTTTTGACGTTTTAAAAGTGTCTGCGTACTTTAGTTTGATTTATGTATTTTGTTTAGTAATTTCCCATCATTCCATACAAGCCCTAATGCGGCTTCGGAACATGGGTGACTACTGTTTTATATGTATAAAAAAGATTCATTCTATAATAATATTTAACATAAACATATAAATATACAATGTATTACTGGTTATTTGGATTTGATGGTAGTTGGTAAATGCACTGAGTAATTTTATATTTTATACATTTTAAATTTTATATTTTTTAATTTGAATAAATTTGAATTATTATTATTATTATTATTATTATTATTATTATTATAAAAATAAAACAGGGGAAAATATAAGAAAGAAACTAAAAACTCGTGAAAATACATGATTCTTTTTATAAACTACAAGAGATAATTTACAGAAAATGCTATTCGTATATTCCCCTTGAATGTATGCCTTATTTATTTATTTATTTACTTATTTATTTATTTATTTATTTAAGACTAGCTGATATGCCCGGCGTTGCTCGGGCTGTTTGTTTGATGAAATTTTGCAGTATTTGAATTTGAATATAAATGAAAAATCCTTAATAAAGTATATTTCGTGTGCAGCTTTTAATAAAGTTTGCTTCTCTGCATAGAGCAAATACACTCCCTATTCTTTAACATGGAGTACAAAAATAAAATTGCGATTGTAAATAAAATTATTATTGAAATAAGAAAACAAGCAAAATGGACCTAGAAATTATTGTGTTATTTCTAGCGGTACAATTAATTTAATGTGCGTAAAATAGTTTTTTTTTGAAATGGTTCCTTTTGGTACAAAAAAACACAGGGAACCGTTTTAAAGGAAAACTATTTAATTGGTACCACGTTGTTTTAATTGGTACCACTAGAAAGAGCACAATAATTTCTAGGTCCATTTTGCTTGTTTTCTCATTTCAATAATAATTTTATTTACAATCGCAATTGTATTTTTGTACTCCATGCTAAAGAATAGGGAGCGTTTTTAATCTATGCAGAGAAGCAAACCTCTAAAAGCTTTACTAAAAAGCTGATTCCCTCACATAAAAGTACAATACTTCTTTCATTGAAAGTACTCTGTCAGATTTGTATTTACAAGTTGGCTATTACATAATCGTGCTAAGCGTCATCGCTATGTTGGTCAAAGCAACACCACCCAAAGAGAAAGCCTGAGCGCGGAAACGTCATACATTGTTATAAAATCATAGGTAGTCATCTTTAATCGCATTTCTACCAATAATAAGCCCTAAATTTGGCCTTTTGATGATGATGTAACAATATATACAGTTTCTGTGCGCAGGCCTTCTGTCTAGGTTGTGTTGCCCAAAGCCTGAAGCTCAAAAGTCACCTGATCATCTTAGTCCGAGCAACATTGTAACCTTCATTGTTTCCAACAAACGAAAAAACCACTGATTATTAAAATCAAGATGGAAACAATAAGGGTTACATTGCTGCTCGGACTAAGATGGTCAGGTGACTTTTGAGTTTCAGGGCCTGTCCAACGCCACCTAAAATAACAAAGCCTGCTGAGTGCGTCATTAAACGAGGGCTGACAATCCAATCTTCTTTGTTTACAACAAACGAAAAAAACATGTTGTAATCAGTGGGTAAATTCATATAATCTAGAAATACACATTTTAAAGGGATTGAGCTAGTGTCTAATTGATAAGCGCCAAGCTGTGAGATGACATCTAGCGGAATTACTTCGCAATCTGTAGAAGGGTGAACAACAATTGAGCGGAGCCTGCGACTAGAATGAAGAAGCACGTGAAGAAACACGTGAGCACGAAATTAATGTTTGTTGATCACCCTTTCAGCGGCCACTAACTTACCATGGTGGCGACATCTATAGGCCGTGGTGCTTATCAATAATTAAAACTGGGAATTTCGGGATAGGATCAAGCAGTTAGGAACAAAGTGCTGTAAAATGTCGCATCATTCGTCTTTATTAATTTCAGCAGTCGACCAGACGACCGAAATAAAAAGAGAAAAGAAAGAACGAGAAGGTTTACCTCACACTTCTTCCTCTTCTTCTCATTTTCTTACTTTGCTTCGTTTTCTTTGACACATGTTGTTCATTTTCATTCTTTCTTTCCCTTTAGACCAATTCTTTTAAGATGAAAAGTCAAAATTTCAAAAGGACGAGGGTGTAAGTAACCAAGAAATGAAACGACGACATCGACGACAGGCGACCAAAAACAAGAGGAGCAAGCACGGCACGCAAGCAGACATGTCAGGAGGTAAGGGTTTGGACTCTCTTAAAAGCTGTTGTGCTTGATGACCCACATCGCCTTCATGGCCTTATATCCATTTTTGCTTTGTTTGAGTGGCAAAGTGTTCTTCTCTTCGATTTATTTATTTATTTATTTATTTATTCATATGAAATTTACAACATCCCAGGGGGATATTGGTACAAAGAATAGAAGATGCAATTACAACTAATTGTCTTTTACGTATTGATTAAGTTAGCACACCGGACAAATGTCGCCTGCTATTAATAATGCGTTGCACATCCCTTCGCTTTATTTACAGCTTTAATGCGCTTGGACATTGATAGTACGAGTGTCTTTAGATAGTCCTGATCTATCTCCAATCATTCTGTATACAATTTATCCTGCAGGTTGGCTATGTTAGTCGGATGGCGATTCTTCCGCTGAAAACGTTGCTCCAGGTGGTCCCACAAATTCTCTATTGGGTTCAGATCTGGGGATTTTTGTGGGGCTCAATCTGATTAAGCTCGTCGAACCACTCCTCCACAGCTCTAGCCCTGTGAACCCTGCAGTTATCGTCTTGATAATAGACATCGTTCAGGGCATAGATACCCTTGGCGTGATCCACAGAAGGCAGCAGTTGTCCATCCAGAATGTTACGATAGTGATGCTGGTTAAGCTTGGTGCTAATTTCAACGAGTTTCCTGTTCATTGTACTGAAAACTTGCCCACAGCATCACAAACCACCACCCGCCTGCACCACACCTTGGTAAGAATCAGGATGAAAGGCTTAGTTGCTTCTTCTATGCACACGACCTCGAGCGTCATTCAAATAAAGACAAAACTTCGATTCATCCGACTAAATGACCGTTTCCACTTCTCTACAATCCCAATTCTGATATCGCTTGCACCGCTATACTCTAATTTTCTTGTGAGCTGAAGTGACCATGGACGCTTGCGAAATGTCCATTTTATGCAGTTGCCTCTTTAAGATTTTTTCGCAAACTTGTCTATGCGGACCATTGTTGACTTCCTGTAGCCTGGTTTGAAAGCGGTTGACGGTGAGCAGGCGGATATACGTCTTTGGTCCCGTTCAGTCAGTAGTGATTCCGACCCGACGTGCCTGTAGATTCATGGACGACTGTGAGCTTTGATACTTCTTCCATGGGATGTCCTTTTGCCCGCCCAAATGCTATGAGATACGTCTGGCTTACGACCCGTTTTTCTTGCCAAGTTCGACACGGAATAATACAAAGTGCTGGTAACAATGCTCGTACGTTGCTTAGCTATTTCTATCTCGCAATGAAATGTGTTCATCGGATTTTGGAAATTTTTTTGTTTTGTTCGGAATTCCATGATGAACAAGTCTTCAATTGGAATTTTTCTTGTATCTGTCACGGTTTTTAAGAAACGATTTAAATGTGTGCTAATTTGCATATTTGGGATGATGAAAAGTGCACCATGGCATAGGTCACCCAAAACTTCATATTCATTGAATTCATCAAAATTGACATATCTGCTTCGGTTACGAAAATAAAGGGGGGGGGGCTCATTTTTATATCCACCCTGTATAACGAAAGTAGGACAATTCATTGTTGCAGGCAACCATTTTGATGAAATATAGGAAGAGAAAATTCCACAGCCTGCTTCAGACCGCCAACGCGCCAACTATATCGATTCCTATTTCATATGATAACTGCTTCTTGTTTTGCAGCAAATTTGAAACTTCAGAGGCACATTGTCCTCTGTTTTAGTCAAAAAGGAAGTGCTCAATATGAAATAGGAATCAAAATGTCTGTCTGCAACAATATACTTTAAGTATTGGGTTGTATCAATGCCACCTAAAGAGATGGCCTGTTCACTGAAATGTCATACGTTGTTACATCATCATCAGAGGGCGAAATTTAGGGCTTATTATTGGTTTTTTGCCAACAATTAGGGATTTCTACCAACAATAAGCCCTAAATTTCGCCCTCTGATGATCATGTAACAAAGTATGACATTTTTTGGCAAAGTTGACCCAAACGAACTGCGAGCACTGCAGTGAAGCATCCGTCTGTGAAGAAACTGTTTCGTATGGCTGAATCCGCAAACTTGAATTGTCGTGATTTCTGTGACCAATAAAATAAGTACTGACCATCAATCCTGTAACCGACCAGGGGGGGGGGGGG
>JAHWFO010002062.1:2404288-2464662 GCA_023313115.1 Rhysida immarginata
TTCCTATTTCATATTGAGCACTTCCTTTTTGACTAAAACAGAGGACAATGTGCCTCTGAAGTTTCAAATTTGCTGCAAAACAAGAAGCAGTTATCATATGAAATAGGAATCAAAATGTCTGTCTGCAACAATATACTTTAAGTATTGGGTTGTATCAATGCCACCTAAAGAGATGGCCTGTTCACTGAAATGTCATACGTTGTTACATCATCATCAGAGGGCGAAATTTAGGGCTTATTATTGGTTTTTTGCCAACAATTAGGGATTTCTACCAACAATAAGCCCTAAATCTCGCCCTCTGATGATCATGTAACAAAGTATGACATTTTTTGGCAAAGTTGACCCAAACGAACTGCGAGCACTGCAGTGAAGCATCCCTCTGTGAAGAAACTGTTTCGTATGGCTGAATCCGCAAACTTGAATTGTCGTGATTTCTGTGACCAATAAAATAAGTACTGACCATCAATCCTGTAACCGACCGGGGGGGGGGGGGGCGAACCAATTGCCCCCTATAACCAAATAGGTTGGGATATGTATCAGTAATTTGCCCCCGGAGGGGGACGCCGTAGACAGAAGGCGTTCGAGTAACGGAAAATAGTGACCAATGAGGCCCGCAGGGCCGAGAGTTGCAAAAGTTTCCTAATTTTGCACGTAAAATTTCTTTAGATAACCTCTCTCAATTTGCTGCGACTGGGTTGTTCATATGTTTGAACGTGGCATCTTCGATGGCCAAAGAAGGATGCTTCACTGCAGTGCTCGCAGTTCGTTTGGGTCAGATTTGCCGACATTTCAGTGAGCAGGCTTTTTCTTTAGGTGGCGTTGGTTGTATGGAACTTGTATCATCGTCATTAAGAATCGGGAAAACGCGATTCTGAGCTGGATTCGCCTTTTGGGCATCGTTTCTGACAATCGCACTCGTTTTCCAATCAGCGTCTTTCAGGCGATTTTCAAGATTTGGCGAGGTTTGATTTTCAGGCGTCGTTTTCAAGATCCAGCCAATCAGACGCAATCTATTTTGTTATGCATACTGACTAGTGGTCTTAGTCAATTCACGGCTGCCGCAGCTTGTGTTTGCCCGACATGGGTTTCCGTTACCTTTTCCCCTCGTGAATTTATTAGTAAATTGGATTTAAAAATTCAGTAAATTATTTAGTAACTAAGTGGAAATAATAAAGTAATAAATTCAAAACGTGAACGTGATCGTTGTGGTCGATATCCTCTTTTCATCGCCTTGAGAGAGCGACAGTTGTCTGAAGGTCAACTTCTTCGGACACCATATTTTCCAAAGGGACTCGACCACTCAGAACGAGACCAGAGTCGGGATAGCGCCTGAAAATTGCTAAATGGGAAACGATCTGAAACACGTCGCGCTTTTCAGGCGACTTTACAAAACACCCAATAATCGTTGCACATTACACTTCGCTTAAAAGTTGCTAAATGGAAAACAGAATTAAGGCGGCTCATTTGCGTGACTAAATCTTTAATGCAGGGTTTAAAAGATAACTTGTTAGCAAAGAAAAAGCATAGGATTGCCATTGGTCCTTTTAAGGAAACGGCTCTTGGATTCATTAGAGAGTTAGTTTTTTCTAACTATGCACGAAAACGAAAAAATTTGACGTCACTTCCGTTAAAGTTAGACGATTCTCGTATGTTACGAAAAAAAATCACGATGGAGATATGTAGAACTCCCTATTGAGTGTCATTCCATTATCGGCATACCATTGTTTAAGCAAGGGATCAAACTCCGATGAAACTCCTGGAAATCATCAAAACAGATTTCAGGCGACTGTTCTGATCTTCGCCATGTTTTGGGGATTAGAACGAACAATAAAAGAGTACAAGATGTGCTACGGGCATAGTTTTGGAAATTTGTTTATTTCAACGTTTTCTCTTTAGCGACACCATTTTGATTTTGCGATTGGGTTACTCCTTCACGCGAGGGCTCTCGTGCATTGCACGGAAACATTTCGCCGCTCTTTCCTCCCACTACTTACCAAGAACTCTTTCCTTCGCCTCCTCCTTTGTTTGACTTTGCGCATGCGTCAACGGCGAGGAAACCAGATTATGCTTTTGACAGCGGATCCTCGAAGAAAGGATTACGGAGGAAGTTGCGCACGTGCAATTTTGTCGGAGGCGCGTGCAATTGTCGTTAACCCTAATAAAGTAAGTGACAGTAAATGGTTCGGCGAGTGGTAGGCAAGGCGGTGGAGGATCCATTAGCCATCCGTCAGGACGCCATTTGTGTAAAGCGTAATCGGAACGGCAATAACAGTGCCGTAATAATCCTTAAGTCTTGTCGGAAGGAGACCGAGCACGCGCCATTTTTAACCGGTAATTTCATTTGGGGGCGCACGTGGACGGAGGCGCACCACATGCGCCTTCTTGCAATAAACATGACGTCGCTGTGACAACCGGGTGGGGGAGGGGCCTCCTACCGGAAAACCTTTTAAATTATTTGGCGGCGAAATCTGTGGCGATGACTTTTGTAATCTTCATCTGCGTAAAGAGTAAAGTTTTACGCCTCCTCCTCCTTGTGAATTATTTTGCACTTCTTTTCGTGTCCTGTCAGCGGCTCGTCGCAAATGGATATGTTGCTTTTACAAACGCGATTAGCCGAGGAGCAGTTCGCTCCTTTTGTCCGTGCCAAACGTGCAAATTATTTCCGTTTTCGCGTTGGCGAAGAGAATTTCGTTGCGCTTGACGATAATCTGCCGACGAATCACGTGGTTTCCTTTTGGGACAAATCTCTCTCGATTGACGAGCAAACTATCTGTATCCGTTTCCTCTCCCCATTCCAAGCCCCCCTCCCCCCCTCCTCACCCCGCTCTCCAAGCTTGAGCTAATCATCCAATTTGTAACAAAAGAATGAGCAGTAGCCTGATGGTGAACTTTCCCTTCTTTGCTTCAGCTTCCAAGCTTTAAGAAGAAGAAATCACATGCCGCCGCTTGCGTACTCCGGTTACCTGACCTCCTCCACTCCTTCGAAATTACAAGGTAGTGTAATCTCGAAGGTAGTGCGTGCATCTTCCCCATTCACAGAGGTAATCTCAAGATACCAGATACATAGGTGATCAATCCCGTTGTCTTGCCGCGCTACAAATTGTGTGAAGATAAAGCTCGGTCGTTTGCTGGCGCTTTGGTTTGGGGGCCTAGAGTAAGCATTCAAGGAAGTAGCAAACAGACAAACAAACCATTTATTGGCAAATGCTGCGCAAAAAAAAGAAAGACTGTTAAATTACAAAAGACCTAAAATCAACATATATGACAATTAAATGCTGTGAATTAGTGTAAAAAAATTTTTTTTTGGAAATGTGCTCTACTCTGATTGTTTGAAATAATTTTGTAAACTGTAAATTTTATCATAAGGAGAATATTACGCCAGAATCTGTGGATAAACATCGAATACCGGAACGAAAATAGACCACTATTCCACATAAGAATTTTTAATTGACGGATAAGTATTTCGGTAGCACTGCTGCCTTCTTCAGCACCCAACTATCGACCATGACTAGTAAAGGTAAACAGATCTACTGGTCGTGGTCGATAATTGGATGCTGAAGAAGGCAGCAGTGCTACCGAAATACGTATCTGTCAATTAAAAATTCTTATGTGGAATAGTGGACTATTTTCGTTCCGGTATTGTAAATTTTAAATTTGACTGAATGTTTGTAAATACAGGGTGATTACAAAAGAACTTCACACTTTTAAAAATGTATTACATCAAAGCTATTCAGAATATAGACACACCACATACGGATTCTTAAAGAAAAACTCTTGAAGTTTATTGTTACACCTGACTTTTGTGCTAAGATCCAGGAGTGGTGTGATGCGGAGGTAATTTCAAGGACCGCCTCATTTTTAGTGACGAGGCCACCTTCCATGTGAGTGGTAAGGTGAACAAACAGAACGTCCGAATATGGGGGACTGAAAACCCAAGAGAATTTGTGGCACACGTGCGTGATTCCCCAAAGTTTAATGTCTTCTGTGCAGTGTCCAAAACGAAAATCTACGGACCCTTTTTTATGGGGTAAGGTGAACAAACAAAACACCTTGTGATTTCTTTTTATGGGGTGTTTAAAGGACAAGGTCTTCGCCCTACCCCTTCCTCGTGACCTAGACGAGCTGAAAGAACGCATTACGGTAGCGATACGTGGGATTGATGGAGACATGTTAATGCGGGTTTGGAACGAATTCGACTACAGGGGGCATATTGAACATCTTTAACTGTGTTACAATAAACTTCAAAAAATTTTCTTTAAGAATCCGTATGTGGTGTGTCTATATTCTCAATAGCTTTGATGTAATAAATTTTTAAAAGTGTCAAGTTCTTTTGTAATCACCCTGTATTACTATTTAGTTTAAATTTAAAGAATCGCTGATTTCCACTATAAAAACAAGAAGTTAATCCTCCCGAGGAAGGTATAGTAAAGTAGCGGAAGCCCTGAGATCATCTGTTTTTACCCTTTTATCTCACTTTTTAGCTCCCCTCCCCAATTTTTTAAATCGAAAAATTGATTTTCTCGAATGTAGTATTTAGAAAGTGTAAAAGAGCTCTATCTTCTTTAGTTTTCTATCATTTCCGATCGAATGATATATGACATGCCATATGCTGCCATAGTTCTAAAGACCAAGTAACTGCCACCGACACAATTCTGACCCCATTGGTACAATTTGGCCCAAACATCATAGTAATGTTGGTCTTGCTTAGAGGAATCTGCAAACCGAATTTCACTCCTTTATAGGCATAAATATGCGTAGACCTTTTAGTCCCCTCTAATTTCCGCGCCCGAAACTCCGACCCCAGTAGCCCAATCAAAACCAAACTAAAAGTGAAGGCGCACATGCCCATAATAAGCTACATTCCGAATTTCAATCTTCTGTCTCAAAACATGCGGAATTTATGAAGGGGACGGACGGATGGACAGACAGACGGACATTGTGAAAACAATAAGTAGCTCCATTCTTCCGCTACTTAGTAAAAAAGCCTGTTCGGTGGCCAAGAGTGCTTAACCTGCGAGTGGCAGGTTCGAATCATGTGTTTGTCCCTTTATTAAGTAGCGGAAGAATGGAGCTACTTATTGCTTTCACAATGTCCGTCTGTCTGTCTTTCCGTCCGTCCCCTTCATAGTTTCCGCATTTTAGAATTACGGCAACATCATGGCATGTCAAATATCATTCGATCGGAAATGATGAGAAACGAAAGAAGATAGAGTTCTCTTGCACTTTCGAAATACTACGTTCGAGAAAATCAATTTTTCGATTTAAAAAATCGGGGAGAGGGGGGCAAAAAGTGAGTTAAAAGGGTAAAAATATAAGGGTCGTACAAATGAAAACGAAAAATATTTATTTTATCCAAAGTGTATACAAGGAATTTAAAAATAGTCTCCAAATGCGTTAAGGCATTTATCCCACTCTGTAGTAACAAGGCGTGTAATTTCTTTATGGAAGAAGTCTTTCGGTTGGGTGTGGAACCATTTCAAAACCTCTTCCTTCACTTCATCGTCCGACTGAAACCTGCGACCTTTCAGATGTTTTTTGAGATCTCCAAACACGTGAAAGTCACATGGGGATAAGTCAGGGCTGTAAGGTGGATGCTGCGTTGCTTCCCAGTTGATCTTTTTTGATGAGGTCTACCGTTGCTTTCGAGGTGTGCGGACGCGCGTTGTCGTGGAGAAGTAGCACTCCTTCTGTAAGAAGTCCAGGACGTTTGTATTTGATGATCGCGCGCAGTGCCTTCAATGTTTCCACATCGTGCTGCGTTAACCGTGGTGCCTTTTTCAAGAAAGTCCAGTAAAATCGGGCCTTTGCGATCAAAAAACATGGTCAACATCACCTTCCCCGTGCTGTTAGCGATTGCTTTTGATTTTTTCGCGATTTGACTTTGATTTATTTGCGACTGCTTGTTTGGACGAAGCGGTCACTCGCAGAGCTTCGAAGCGCGAGCTATCGTTCTTTCTCACGTGATGCAACACTTGCAACCTATTGTTCAATTTGCACGTGGGGTTTCGCAATTGTTGAACGCAAAAACTTACGATCTTACACGTCGTCTTTTTTTCCCCCACACAAATTTTCGTTTTCATTTGTACGACCCTTATAGATGATCTTAGGGGTTCCGCTACTTTCCTATACCTTCCTCGGGAGGATTAACTTGTTGTTAACAAGCTTGGAAGAACAATAAATTGATTCCCTGCTAGGTTAAATTTCCAATATATCCAGTAATTATTTTAATATCCTCGACATCGAAAAGGTAAAAGAGGAATATAGAAAATAGAAAGAACTAATACAAATATTTATTATTCATGTAACTTTGTGTGTTATGTAAAACTAGAGTAAGTACCTGGCATCGCTCGGTTTGATTGAATAGGTTGTGTAAGATAAATTAAAAAAAAACTAAATTGACTTTTTAGCCAAATTTGAATAACTTTACAGGTTCAGCACAGATCCCCCATGACTTCTTCAGGGTTATTTCCAGGGAAAAATTCGTTGTATGAAAATTGTGTGAGTTTTTCACTCATAAAATCCGTAAAACCCGCTGAAAACCCTATTCACTCGTTTAAGGTAATTTCTTTAGCTCGGGTTGGTTTATCACTTTCATGCACGTATTAAAGAAATACAAATTAAAAAAATATTTGATAAATGCTCTTGATACTGTATCTCTACTTATTTAACAACTAAATAACGGGCAAGCACTGTACATGAAAGGTGGGAATGAAACAGTCTATTGAAGGTACTGCTAGGCAAATCTTACGTTGCAAACACAGTAATACCATCTTGTTCTATGTGATTCTTTTGCCGTGCTACAGAATGAATGGGCATATGTTCTGATTGATCCATTCGTAATTCTTTTGGTACATGTTATGTCAGACCTAAGAGGCAGTGACTTTAAGATGGCGGAAGTTTTAACAATAAACGAGGTGGCTTCATGCTAAAACCACCGTGTAAGGAGGCAAATAAAATCCGGAAAAGTTTATATAGGGTAAATTTGTTTAAGGTAAATTATCATCAATAATTTAAACATCTGAGGTTTGGCGTAGGATAAACTCTCATTGACTATTATTGACATGTTCTTTAATAGATTTTTGAATAACTTAATTAAGGCTTATTTTGCATTGCGCTTAATTATAGAAAATGCAAAATGTGAATGCACTGTCGATATAACTTGCAGTGATATCTTCGAAGACTCTTTTGTAGGCAACTTTTTTGTTTATACACCAGGAGCATAGATTAAAAGGTTTTCTGGAGATCCAGTGTGAAAAGCACGGACTCCAAATTGACTCCCGCTACTTTTAATGATTGTCCTTGCGCTTTGTGGATCGTCATAGCAAACTGGATTCATTTGAAAGGAAATGGAATGCGAGGAATCAACACTAACCTAACCTAACACCACCTCTACTCAAAGACTGAGCGCGAAAACGTCAGACATTGTTACATCATCATCCGAAGATACGTTTAATCGCATTTCTACCACGGTCTATAGATATTCATGGTCATCGAGCTTCGGCCATTTTCCATTGTTTCAAGAAGCTAAGGAAAACAGATCGCGCCAGGTGCCGCATAGATCGCACTATTCCCGATAGAGACCGCAACCTGCGATAGAGATTTTCATTGAGACTGAATACGAAAGTAAAGTTTCTGTCTGCAAATAGGGTGGCGCTGCAAGCGCAGTTGGGCAGATTGTACATGCAGCGCCACTTTTCAATAGAGTTTCCGCCCTACCAGGAGCTAGAAACTTTAGCTTCATTTTAACAATGGAGCTCGATGACCATGAATATCTATAGAGCGTGATTTCTACCAATAATAAGCCCTGAAATGCGATTAAAGTGTCTTCGGATGATTATGTAAAAATGTATGATGTTTTCGCGCTCAGGCAACACCTCCTATAGAGAAGGCCTGCGGACAAAAGGTGTATACATTGTTACATCATCATCAAGCGGCTATTGTTATCGTATTTCTACCAATAATAAGCCCTAAATTTGGCCGCTTGATGATGATGTAACAATGCATACACCTTTGGTCCGCAGGCCTTCTCTCTAGGAGGTGTTTGCTCAGGCCTTATCTTTAGGAGGCGCAGGGCCGCCGCCAGGGGGGACAAATGGGACTCTAGTCCGGGGCCCCAACGAAGGGGGGGCCTCGTCAGCCACGCTTGGGAAAAGGCATCAGGCACGAGGCAGAGCCCAGAGGGGCCCACACGTACCCAGTTGTCAGGGGCCCAAACATTTCTGGCGGCTGGCCTGGGAGACGTTGTCTATAGGGAGTGCAAGTGTGACGTCAGTCCTAGGAATTCTTCAGTCACGTGACTCGATTTGGTTCCAAACAAGTCTTCTCGCTTCGGGATTTAACATGGTTCCAACGTAGGGATGGAATAAAATCGCTTTGTATAAGTCCAGTGTTTATAACATATTTAAGATGTGAAATTGTTTAGTTCCTCACTGCTCAAGAAGGAGCCAAAACAGCGATTTAGATATCTATCGTTTTCCCAAAGAAAGAAGATCCGCGAACGATGGCATTCTTTTGTTAAGTGATTAAAAAGCGTTCTAATATTAATGTATAAATTACATAATGCTATTAAATGTCTTAATAATAATATAAATTACACAAATTAACATAATAATTTAAGAGATGTCATTTTTACTGGCCGCCCGTTTCAACGTTACTAGTACGTATATTGCGTGGTTCCAATGTTTGGAACCAGCGATCCCATTTCCTAGGCTCTCGGCCTGTTCATCGCGCAAATGACGTCAGCTGTGACGTAGTCACTCGCACTCCCTATACTCTGTCAACGAAAGTTGGAGTGGGCGTGTCCAGTTAAACTTCCTATTTCAATTGTTAGACATTGTTGATTCTCCTTTGGCAACAATGTCTAACAATTGAAATATGAAGTTTAATTAGACACGCCCACTCCAACTTTCGGGTGGTGTTGACCTGGCCCGATCTGTCTTCTCGAAACAATGGAAAATGGCGGAAGCTCGATGACCATGATTTTGTTAATAATTGGTTGCTATTGTTGGCTTGTCATATTGTTGTGGGTAGTATTCTTGAGAAATTTAGAAATTTAACTATATTTTATTGCATGAAAAATAGATGGTTTTTCACTCATAAAACCTGCGCAACCTGCGGAAAGTAGTGAAAGACCTTTGCTGGACTATGTTTAAAGGATCATGTTAAGTTTGACACCCATTTGGTTCCGCGGTTGCAGAGATTGACTTGTATTAATGTAGATTATAAAGAATTTTTAGTTTGTCAGGAGTAAATCATATTTATTGTAAAAGTAAGTAAACTATCCTTAACGATTAAAGTTATTATTAAGATATAATCTGTAAGTGGTTAAATGCGCCACTATGCGTCACGCCACCATGCCGATAGTTTGTGAAACCGAGCTTTAAAATCATAAGAATTGAGCAGAACTTGTACACGTATTTTTTACTACATCGTGGGCAATCTTATAATGAGAGCTAAAGCGAAGAAAAATTGATATCGAACGTTGTCCTTTTTTTTTTTTTCTTTTTACAAAGGAAGCTTTTTCTCACGGTTGCCTAACCTTCGCTCCAGCCCAAGCGGAGATCTCAAACGGAAACATTCAAAGAGCCCGTGAAGGGGAAAAAAATAAGAGAGCCAGGCGGCGTTAATGTTGATGGGTAGACGGTTTAGTTTCTATCTCTCTCATCTGACATCAAAGGTCAAAGGAGAGAGGGTTCTTTGAACTGAGGGATAGCGAAACGCGTGTCGAGCAGGGATGGGAGTTAGCGGTATCCCTCTGTCATCGTAATTGCGTTACCGTGTCCGTGTTTGCACCCGTCATCTCCCTCGGGTCGCTCGGCCTTCCCTATCAGGTGACCAGATGCTACGGCATCACGTGACCACCAGGACTCATTGTCCTCGTGGCTCTTTAGGTGACGGAACTTGTTCTTTCTTTCCTACATTTCCAATTTAAGGCTTGCGAATTTCGTGCCGGGTTCGTTCTCCTTTTAAACGGCCTCTTGAGTTGGATAGTCGACTACTTCTAACAAACAACATTTCCAAATCTAAATTGTGTCAATCTGATACGAATCCAACCAGTAAATGTTGCAGATTCTAAAAATTCCAGTCTTTTCTGCTGAGTTGCCGATTTTAGTGTTTTATGGGCGCAAAAACCCATAAACCCATGAAAAGAACATAAACCATCGAGAACATACAAACAAAGAAGCTTATATTCAAATATCTGGTAACATCCCATTCCGCGCGTAGGGGTAGCCTTTCGCGGGAGAGGATACGCACTTAACTGGAGAAAAGGTGCTACCCATGATTTTGCTATGATTCGATTTTAAACTAAAACTGCTTTGTCTTCGATGGTTTATGCATGTTTCGGTCTCGTCAGCAAGGTCTCAGTGCGCTACTGCTGCGATAAATACCGAAATCTGTCGCTCAGCAGACGAGATTGGTATTTTCTGTATGAACAAACTCTATCGGTTGAATGATACTACATTTATTCGTTGGACAAGTCAGTGGTGTTCAACATGTGGCCTGCCACCAGGCTCGCATTGGCCCAAATTGCCACAGTATTGATGGCCTTTCAACGACTGATCTATTAAAGGAGTGCAGAAACTCGACATCACGGTTAATGTCATATAGCCAGGTTACGTTAGGTTGTATCTTGGCAGGAGAACTAAACATAGCATAAACATAAAAGAAATTACCGATCTCACTCCCAATAACTCTTGCACGGACAAAAACAACACTGGTCGACAGCCAAAATGTTCACAGAACCAAATTAGGGCTTTCGTGTAGTATTTTGAATGCTGATTAGAAAAATGAAAACGAAATTGTTCTATAACACACAAATGTTTAGAAATCGCCATATTAAGTATTTCCGATTTCTACACCTATTTCGCAAGATGTCCATATTAAGTAATTTCAAATACGTTTTGAAATGTGGCAAACAGCTAAACGTTCAGCTTTCAGCATATTGGATCCATTTTGCCAAGGACCTTCTTTTGTATGTGCTATCTGGGAGGTCTCGAAGAAGGGTCCGGCAATAGTAAGCATGATAGGGGTTCATTTTTCCTCGTATAGTCTCTACATGGTAGAAATATCCTGTTGGAACCTTTCTCCGTGTTCATCGTACTAATGGTATAAATGGTATAATGCCAAAAACAGTAGTGAACAAACAGTAATAACAAAGAAAATAAGAAGAGAAACGACAATCCACAAAAGACATTTCTAATCTGGACCCACGGATCCATTTCGAAGACCCTCTCTTCCTTCATCAGCGTGTAAACTGGGAATACAATATGTGACTATACATTCACTCACCAAAAGTCATGGCACACCCCTCTAGTCAGGTTCCCTGTCCGTAATGAGACAGATCCCGCTGCTTCCGTTCTCGGAATGCAGGTGCACAGGACTCTTTGATATCACACAATCACTGTAAGCAAAACTAGCTGCAGAAATGGCAGCATGCCGAGAGCTATCCGCATTTGAACGGGGGATGATTGTTGGTGCCAGACGGATGGGTGCCTCAATATCAGATGTAGCCAACATCCTGCAATTTTCCCGCACAACCACTGCAAGGGTCTATCTAGATTATACCCAACGAGGGTTACAACCCATGTCGGACAGCGGACGGGTCGCCCACGCCTCATTGATGGCAGAGGTGTTCGCCGGGTCACCCGGCTTGCAAGGGCGGCAGCGGGCCAAATCACCAGGCGGTACAACCAGGAACGTCCCACAACTGTGTCCGCGACGACAATTCGGCGAACCTTGGCAGCTGCAGGCTTTGGGAGCAGGAGGCCACGACGGGTGCCACTCTTGACAGCTGCACATCGTCGGCAACGCCTAGCCTGGGCCAACCAACATCGACATTGGACCGCTGAAGACTGGCAAAGGGTTGCCTTGTCCGACGAGTCACGGTTTCAGCTGTATCGGGCCGATGGTCGTGTCCGTGTCTGGCGCAGGCCACACGAAGCCGATGTATCGTCAGGTGGGGACCACTCAGAAAGGTGAAGGCTCCAAACTTGTCTGGGGTGTTTTCTCGTGGCATGCAATGGATCCATTGGTGCATCTGACATCCACTCTGCGTACTACTTCCTACGTCGATCTGCTTGGGGACCACCTGCACCCCTTCACGAACTGTTTTTAACCCGCGGGCGACGGCATCTTCCAGCAAGATAATGCGACTTCGACACGGCCCTTGTGACACGGCAGTGGCTGGAGGAACATGCTATCGACTTCACGAAAATGATTTGGCCTCCACGTTCTCCAGATTGCAAACCCATTGAACCTTTATGGGACGCCATCGAACGATCTGTCAGGTCGTCTCCAACACAACTGGTCAATGTAGCATCGTTATGGAGTGCAGTGGAGGCGGCATGGCTTGCAGTGCCTGTGAATGTGTTCCGGGAACTGATAGACTCTCTTCCACGACGGGCCGCCGCCGTTAACACATTATTAGACAGGTGTGCCATGACTTTTGGTGAGTGAGTGTATATAGCCATTAACAACCAATCAGGCAGTTTACAAATAAGATAAATTGCAAGTAGCCAATCAAGGAAAAAAACTGAAAGATTACAGATAGTAATAAAAGATATAATAACCAATCAAGATACTTTACAAGAATAAAATCAATGACTAATAATATTACTTAAGAAAAGGACATGTTTAGCAAATTGTAACCAATAATTGAAAGGCAAAGAGCCCAAGTCATTATTAAGTAATTTCCAATAGATGTTTTATTGCAAATTTCCATAGATTTAAGGAAATATAATCATTTTCGGTCCTTAGCAGTATGGAGATATTCAATAATTTTATATCAAAATTATGGCCCTATTTTAAGCTAGAAATACCTTATTTACAATTTTTTTTACACAAGAAATGTGCTCTTTAATTCTTTTTTCAGAGATTCCAAGCGTCCAGAAATTGAACATGGAATTTTATAAACTCCCCATTTTTGCCCTGTTGGATCTTATAAGAGTCAAAATTCTCAAAAGATTCTCGGCTGGCACTAAAGATGTAATTCTAATAGAATGATTGGTTGTAATTTACTAAACATGTCCTTTTTTAAGTAGTAGTATTAATTATTGTTTTTTATTCCTGTAAAATAAATTGATTGATTCTTATCTCTTTTATCACTATCTGTAATCGTTCAGTTTATTATTATTATTATTATTAATAATAATATTTATTTTTTATTTATTTACATACTTTTATTGAACTTCACTTGTTTTTGTGTTTGTGCGCAAATTTTGTAATCAATATTTTGCCCACTTCCTGACTACCTAGAGCTCTGCAACTTTCTCCAACGGCGTCTTATCGATGACAATGCATGTTTCAATCGTTAGTTTCACCAGTCTTTCATTTCTTCATAAGTTATTTACTATTTAAGTTTAATATGTATACAGTGCAATCATGACGTAACGACTGCCTGTATTGTTGTTCATTGTTATCGTTGTTAATTGTCTTATGTAATTCTTGTTAATTTGATCATCAATGCTAGCAAAGTTGTTGATTATCTTTGTGGAGAGGATTGTTTATGATTAGCCAGCGTAACGTATTGGAAACGCTTTCCCGAGATACAAACGTAGCCGACTGGTGTGGAATTCCAAGGTTTTTATTTGGTTTTGTAGTTATCCTATAAAAGCTTTTTTTTAAATAAAGACTAAAAAGAATAAAATAAAAAATATAAAATAAAAATTTTAAAGCACACACTTTTTATCTTAAAAAGTGCAATAAAAAGTAAAAAATCTAATTTTAAAAAAGGTAAAAGTGTGGTGATGCATTTATTTTATTATGTAGTAGTTTCTTTTTTTGAAAAAAGAAAATACTACATAATAAAATAAATGCACCACCTTTTTTTTAAATTAGATTTTTTCCTTTTTACTGCACTTTTTAAGATAAAAGTGTGTGCTTTAAAATTTTTATTTTATATTTTTTTATATTTCCTTGATTGGCTAATTGTAATTTATCTTATTTGTAAAATAACCTAATTAGTTGTTAATGATTATATATAGTCACACTTTGTATTCCCAGTTTATACGCTGATGAAGGGGACAGGGTCTTCGAAACGTACATCCGTGATTCCAGGTTAAAATTCTCATTTGTTGAATTGTAGCTTCTCTTCTTATTTTCTTTGTTACTCCATGTTCATCACTAAGGTCACCAAGGTTGGCAGGGAAAAAAGTCCAGGTGGGAATGCCGGAAATGAATCTTTCGTGACTTATTGGATCCCAGTTCATAAAATGCTTGCAGAAGCTCATCGACATGTTTGGCGTAGTTGCGTTCCTTGTTTTTTCCCCAAGAACCCGTGCGCTACATCCTACAGAGCTTTTCAGCTTTTCAATAGCCATCAGCCAACCAAGCCCTATTATTTCAATCAGAATTGTCAAATTGTTAATTAATTAACGCATTTCGTATCTTTTGAGCACATTTTTACAAGAATATATTAACATATAAAATGTGTTAATATATGCAATAATAAAACAGAATAAGCGAATGGTTCACTGCAGTATTGTTGCTATTATTTTCTAAGAGAAAACTTATAAAAATTTCAGTTCGCTTTTTTATCTCAAACACTGTTCGTGCTAGAGAAAATTCAAAACTACATTCGTAATTAGCATAAAAAATACTACCAAAATCACCCCCTTTCATTTTGTGAACAAACAAATACTGAAGTTTGTTATCCCGTGTTATCTGGTCTTCCCTTATAATACGCACCTGACAAAGGGAATGGAAAAGATCGCTCAAAGGCTTCGGATTCCGGGTAGTTTTAGAAATGTCCATAGCATTCAAATTTTCTGGGCTGCACCAAGGATAAAATACAATATACAGTGTGTTGCAAAAATATAGAAGACAGTTATGCTGGGTAGCCTATCCTCTCGCTTCAAGGGCCGCTTCATAAAATGCTAATTGGGAAATTTTATTTTGTTAACCCATTTACGCCGAAATTGGAAAAAATGGAAATTGAGACTTCTTCATATCTGAACATTTCTATTCTATAGCATGTAAAGACATAAAAATAATTTACAAACCTTTAAAAAAATTACAAAAATTATTTTGAAATTATTTTAAATTATATGCTATCTTCCATAGATGGCGAAACTTGTACTGCATTTCAAAATAATTATGTCTTTGTAAATTATAATTTATGTCTTTCCTTGCTACAGAATATAAAATGTCAAGATATGAAGTCTCAATTTCCATTTTTACCAATTTCGGCGTAAATGGGTTAACAAAATAAAATTTTTCAATTAGCATTTTAAGAAGCGGCTCCTAAAGGAGAAGATAGGCTACCCAGCAGTGACGTATTGTTTATTTTTGCATAACTCGTGCAGACGTCTACGAAATCCTTTATGATTTTTGCCAGAGCAAACGCCGAATAGATACTAGGATTAAGGAAAATTTTTCCCACATAAAAAATGATACCCGCGAAGCTTGTTCGGCGTTTGGAGATCACATTCTAAAAGCGGGACATAACGTTGATGAAATATTCCGTCAGGATTTTGCATCCATCAGACAACTATCACCTATGGAAGATTGAAAAAACGCCAATCGGATAAATTATTGAACAATGACAAATGACAGAGGACAATGAAAGTCACTGAATGCACAACTATCTTCAACCAGATTAAAGCCCCGCTCCCGATATCACCATGAAAGCTAATTGGGAGTTCTGTTGCTGTAATTTTTCCACTGTTGCGTAAGTTTCATTTTTCATAACACGCTGATGAAAACAGAAAGAGCCGTCAAATTATTTTTGGTGCCTGTGAATAATATTGTGGGAAGTGTTTTTCTTCAACTAATTTTGCTGGAAAAAATGCTGCATTGCTACCTTTACGCTTCTAGAATGCTATGAGCTTCACAACTTCCATTGTCCAATAGCCACAAAGAGAAAAAAAAAAAAAAAAAAAAAAAAAAAAAAGAAGAAACCGAATCGACAATGGAACTTTCCGTGACGAGGTATTTCGGCGACGTTGTTCTCGCTGGTACAAGTAGTACTCATCCATGTCCTTCTTGGCGAGATGTCCAGTAGTTATACCACTATAAAACGATGGCGTAGAGGAGGGATCGTCTTAATTGAGCCAATGGTCCAACAATCTCTCGGATATGTCGTGAGACGATGTTGGAAAATCAATATTCCTAAGTGTATGCTTTGACGAAAATACTTGTCTTAACGTTCTGTACAAATATGCTAGGGCAGAGGAGTTCGTTTTCTTGCCATTTTAATGGGCTATTAGATGGGAGCCCGAGTTGAAAACGCTCAGATATTATTTAAAAGATTTTCAGAATTCCAATGGCAAAATTCGAAAATGAAAAATGGAATTGAAAGAATGTTTTGCAAAAATGGCTGTCTGCTGTTTTTCAAGTCAAAATCGTTAAATTTCATTTTGCACGCATTTATCTTCATCTTTGCATCCACAAACCGTTAAATTTCAGTTTGCCACATCTTCTAGAGAGGTGGCAAACTTGGTTCTTGGTCTTGTTATCTCTCTTCACTCGGTTTCCCCTAGTTCTCACGGAAGAGTCTTGTGATCTGATCAAACTCCTCCAGAAGAAGGTCATTCTACGGCAAACGCTCGTTACGACTCTGAGCAATTCACATTACTTGCGATGCAATGAATGATCACTTTGACAATGATCAACAATGGAGAAGATGCTCGGAAACAATGGCGAATCAACTTTAAAGTGATTTTACGGAGGTAAAATTCTCGAGACTGCGACATTTATTTTGCGAATCCCTGCCTGGAATCCGGCGATTTGCAGACATCTCCGCTCCTTGCTCTGCATTTGCGTTGCCCTTTAATCTCATTTTGAAGTCCAATTTTTCGAGTCGATTTCTGCTGCCATTTTCTTTCTTGAGCAAAGTAAAAGAAGAAGGGTAAATGAGCAGCCACTTTGGTATGTTTTCCGATTGGCTGCTCCACTGTAGCTCTCGCCCTCGTCCCGTGTCACGTGATGACACGCTTGTTGACACGACGATTCGATTTCTATCCCCCCCCCCCCCCCCCCACATTGGCGGAGCGCGTCCCATCAACCTCGTCGTTCGCTCTCGTTCTTCGGGGGTTTTGACGAAGAAAGGTGGTGGAGCGAAATAAAACACGTGCTTGGGTTGCTTATGCCAAACTGAAGAATGGTGCCGTACACTGGAAGCAGGATATTCTTGCATATAAAAAGAAAATCAGTCCTTTCCATACTGACATGTGCTTTCTTGTAACAAAAACAGTTTGAGTTTTCGGACCAGAAGGCTCTTTTTGCGATGTTCGAGGAGCTTTGATTTGAGGGAATCAATTTTAATCAATATTTCTCGTTTCATAATTATTGATGCTTCTTATCAGACTCACATAACACATTCTCCGCCCTAATTGCTGCTTTGCCTACGCATTAACAAAAATAAGATTATATGAGCAGTATTACAATAAAGATCTTTTTTAAGCATACATTTTTACTTTTAAAAAAATGCACTAGTAAGAAAAAAGTAATTTTCTTGTAGAGATTTAAATAGGAATTAATAAAAATTAAAATGTCACACAATCATCCGATACATTATTGTTGGATAATCATCAGAGAGTAGTCATCCAAATTCCGAACTTAAAATGTAACCGACGAAAAGTGCAAAATTTTCTTCTAATGTTATTGTAATGCTATCATGGGATTATACTCTCAACGTTTAAACTTCACAAGGCTACAATTTGCCTCACATGGACTAGCGCAGCGTTTCTCAATCTTTGGATCGCGAAATGATAGAAAAGGTTAGGTTAGGTTATATAACCACTATAAATAATCCAAATTAGATTCAATACTGGGTCGCGGTATCGGCACACACAAATTTGTTGAGTCGCATTTGAAAAAAAAAGTTGAGAAACATTGGACTAGAGTGCAGGCAAGCCTCTCTCAAAAATGGGATTACAATCGCTGTTTTCTCCTCTTACATCCATCTCTCACATTTCTAGAAACTTTTGAAAAATCATTTGACGAAAGATATCAATTTTTTTTTCTTTAAAGAAATCCCCCCTCGTTAGTGTACCTTTTTACACTCAAAGCTGCGTCAGTCTTCTGAGACCGTCACTTGCTCCGCTACGCTTGCCTGCAATACCGAAACGCGTTCACAGGCGACATGCCCAATATTTGCGGAGAGTAAAAAGAAACAAATGAAGATGAGTTTTTGTTATCATTATTAACGGACGCGTCTCTCGAGGACAAAAGAGATTAGAAATTGATTTTTGGTTTAGTTTGGTTGGTATTAATGTCCCTTTCAACGGACGCAAATTTTGCCTCCCAAGGGTTCATTAACGTGCAGCCGCCAAATGATTACACGGGACCAACGGCTTTATTTCCCTTCCGAAGGAAATGCGTGATCTCAGGAGTTTCCCCCTGAAAAAATCCTCGTCGTCCTCAGCCGGGGTCGAACCCGCGTCCTCGAGAGAAATTGATAATCATGTTTAACGTAATGAAATTATTGGAAAAATGGAAGGAAATATTCTGCGGCCTGGAATCGAACTAGGAACCACGATTATTACACATATCGTCTTACCAATTGGGCTATCGTGGACACAGTACAGCAAAGCTATCTCCGAGTCTCCTAATATTACAAGGTAGTCAAGATGGAAGCCCAATGATAGGGCAGGCATCCGGCTCGCAGATCGGGAATTGCTCTTTTACAAACCATCAGAAACTTGATGAACACGCATAAGAAATTAATAAATGAAAACTGGAGTTAATGCTCTAGCCACAAAGTAAGGATTTTAGTGGAAAAAATGATATCATTAATTTCTAATGTTTAACGTGGTTATCATTAATAATAATAATTGATCACTGTTAGTATGTATAACCATGTAGTTTAGGCATCCGGTATGATTTCAGTTTAATTTGTTTCTCAATTGTAGAAAAAATTGATTCCAATCGTTGATTAGACTTATAGATAAATAAAAATACTTAACAAAATGTCATAGGAGGCGAGATTTTGCATTTCTGAGTAGTTGATTTTGTTCGCAATGTTCGGAAGTAGTTGATCACAGGTTTCGATTCCATTTCTTTTTAAAGAAGGGACATTCGTTTAATACGCTAAAAGAGAACAAACCGTACGAAGGCTATCCAGTGGCTCAGTGATTTAGTTTCGTATTCTGAGGTTCTCCATCCAGTGACGACCGATGCGATCCTCGGTTAAGAGCACGAATTTGTCAACGGCACTTGTTGTGTCGATCGAAGGACCTTCTAGACAGTGCTCTTCTTTCTTATTTGTCATAGAGAACTGAATAGTCAGGAACGGGAGGGAAGGAGGCAGGGAGGGGTAGGCAGCATTTGTTGTCGCTGTTTAATTTTTTCTCAAGGACTGCGATCGCGGGTCTCCTTTTTAATGGGGAGAGTCGATCGTTTTTGATGATTGGCTGAATTATTCATTACCCTTTTGGTTGGCGTCTGTCGACATGATGATTGTAGGCAACTTGCACGGGAATTTTTATTTTCGTTTGTATCTGTTTCCCATTCGCCGGAGGCACAGCTACCGATTTTTCTACTACGCAGACGGGGAGGGTGTGTGTGAAAGAAACGACAACGGGGGCTCGAGGGGGTGGATGGAGAGATGGGGTGCAGCAGCAGCAGAAACGTACGGCGACGAGACGAGAAGAGGGAAAAAGTTGGTGCGTCAAAGTCATTTCGAAACATCAGAGAAGCGAGTTGCGAGTTGCTCTCGTCGGTAAACATTGTGAGAGAGAGAGAGAGAGAGAGAGAGAGAGAGAGCACCCCCTCGCCTAGGGATGAACAAGAATAAATGGGGTGGGTGGGTGAGTGGGTAAAGCTTTTGATGCGCTGATGGAACGCTGCCATCGATGTCTTCCTCCTTCTCCTCCTCCTCCACCCGGTTCAACCCGCTAGGCCTAACAGCGTTTTCGAGAAAGCAACGTTGGATTTTAAAAGCTCAACGAGGGTCGGATCACGAGGGTTCGATCTCCCACCACGGACGTGGAATTAACAACATGAAACTACAAAGCGCAAATCCCAAGCAACAGCGAGACCAATGCCTGTATGAGGCCACGCCATTGTCAGCTGCAGCGCCTCCTAACGAGGACGACGGTGAAGCCAACCGCGAGAGGGTTGGGTGTTGGGACCGACGGCCAGCTGCTGCCGCTTGTCCGAAACGAGTTGCTCGCAAGTTTTTGAAAATTTCAACTTCTGCCTGTCTGCGCTTATTATTATTATTATTATTATTATTATTATTATTATTATTATTATAAAAAATAACCGAGAAACTGGATAAACGCAACAATAAGGAGAAAGAAACCTCTTGTCACAACAATTTTTTTGTCCCGTATGCGCATTTCGGCTACCTTGTAGCCATCAGCCAGCGGACTACAGCATACGTAGTGAAAAAAAACACGCAAAATATATATACAGTAGGTTGACCAATCAGGAGAAAGAGACAAGTATAAATAGACGACAAACCAAAGTAAAGAAGTAAAAACAAATAACTGAAGAATATATCGAGAATGGTCGATGAGGGTTTAATCCTATGACACATTTCAGATGTTTCTTTCCTATTTTCATCAATAATTTAAACAAATAATTGGCTAACAAGACAAGTTAAAATCAGACCAAATACTGGAAGCCGGATAATAGGACCAACCGCTTATTAGGACCACAACTCCAGGTCCCAATCCCGATCTATACTGTATTGTTAGCTCGGATAATAGGACCAATCGGTTATTAGGACCGTCCCAAAGTGGTCTTATTATCCGGATTCCACTGTATACAATTGTAAAATATACAGAAGGTGATCCATCAGGTTAAAGAGTCAAGTACAGGGTGATTCAGGGTGATTATTCTAATGGTTTATTACTCAGGAACTCATAAACATAGGAATGTCATATAGATCTTACAATACACATTACACATTGGAATTTCACACCTCATGAACAACATGCTCGATCTGTGCTCCATTCACCTGTACAACACGACGAAGCCTGAGGATGAAGTGTTGCAGCACTGCGCCTCGCATCTCATTGTCAACCAGTGCACAAGATTCGGTGATTGCCTGACGGGCCTCTTCCATGGTGCGGGGGCGTGTGCTGAACACGCTCTCCTTAAGGAACCCCCACAGAAAGAAGTCATAGGAGTTAAAGTCAGGACTGGCCGGTGGCCAGCTGAATTCGTCGTTGAAGAGGTTTGGGAAACGGTTGGAGATGACCTTGTTGTTGAATTGATGGATCAATTCTGTGGGGGGTTATTTAAGATCTATATGACTTTCCTATGTTTATTAGTTCCTGAGTAATAAACCATTAGAATCGTACGTAATTGACTGAATCACCCTGTATGAATAGTTGACCAAACAAAAAAATGACTAAACAATAACAAGTTAAGATAATGTAAGAATCAAAACCAAAACAACCAAACAGAAAGAAATTTGGTGTTGTTAAAGTCATTTACAAATCAATATGGCTATTTTTAAATAAACTGAATAATTTGGAATCACCTAGAAGGCCATTATCCCCGTTTAACATAAAAATTTTGTTCGTTTTCCGAATTTCCAATGTCTTGTAAGCATCCAGTAGACTTCTTTTATTGATCTGTTGTAATAGTCTTAACTTATTATTCGTAGTGTTATGACTGGTCTCAAGCAAATGTTTAGCCACCGACGACCTATCAAGGCGGGCAAATCTAACATGAGTCATGTGCTTTTTAAATATAGTTTCGGTTCTCCTTCTTCTTCTTATTATTATATTATAAACATTAAAGTATTATTATTAATATAAACATTAATATAGGGGAGGCCTGGTGGGCTTTCACTGAAACGCAACTTCAGAAGTTAAGCAACATCAGGCACGGCTTGATTCACAATCTTCACCCCCCCCCCTCGGCTGCTGTGACCATCATACAGTAGTCGTTAATCCAGGTTCACCCAGGGACCCCACTCGTCGGCCTCTGGCCATAGAGGCCCTGGATGGACGTATCGGGTTAAAATCAATAAAAAAAAATTATCATGCAACACAACAACACAACAAAATTATCATGCAACACCTGTGGTTTGGAAATTCTGAATGAATTAAGTTCCAGCCAGAAGCCTCATACCACGTTCACACTAAGCATTTAATCTAAATTAAGTGCGCCAATCTAGATTTCAAACACAAGTGCGGACAGTGAGTAGGCAGTGCAAAAAGTTAAAACTAGATAATCTCAATCCAGTTCTGTAAACTAGATGAACTGGCTATCCAGATTAATTTCATTCTCAGCATGCCACCACTTCCTGTTCGCACTTCGAATCCAATGGCCTTTTGACGTCCAGGATTGTTGTGTTTATGACCATCTGATTTCTTATTTGGTTCATGTTTGCATAATAGGCATGACCAACAACATCAATTCCTCCATTTTGTTAAATTACATGGAGCGAGGAATTGATGATAAATGGAATTTAAGATAATCTATCATGCACTTCTGGGGACTGGGCAGTGCAAACTTTAACAAACATGAACTAGATTTAGTTAATCTGGATTTTGACAATCTAGATATAGCAGTGCGAACATAGTATAAGAATCATCAAAGTTCCTTGCTTTTTTAAGTTCCTTGTGATGGATCCCAGGGCGCCAATAACTAGTGGGATAACCTTCCCTGATTTTTTGCCACAATCTATTCTTTCAATTTTCAGATCCCTATATTTCATAATTTTTTTCCATTTCTTTGTCCTGAATATTTTGGGCAGCTGGTATGACAACGTCTATGAATCCGACTTTATGTTGTTCGAATATTGTTGGTGTACTACTGTGTTCCAAGTGCTAATCAGTTTTAGATACGAAAGTCTCACAAAATTTTAACTTTTTTATTTTCCAATAAATTTTTCTGTTTGGTGGTCATAGTATTTACCACTTGAAATCCATATTCAATGCATAAATTCCAGTGGATCAGCTTTGCACTCGATCGTGCCTTTGCTTGTAATCTGTTTGGGTAATTTTTGTGCATCCACTGGATATATGATCTACAGTTTCATCTGTTTCCTCGCAGAGTCTGCATCTGTAATTATTAGTATCTTTTGGATCTTTGCTCTCATAACATTAGTTTGTAAAACTAGTCTTGAGCTGCAAAGATCAGGACTTCGATTTCTTTCTTGATGCTACCCTTCTGACGCCAATGCCAGTTCAGTTGGTTAATTTTAGTTTCAGTCTCTTTGCGGTGCTGTCCATGCAAGGGTTTTCTTGTCCAAGTTACAATATGCTTCTTTAACACTGCTTGCTTATACTCCTTTTTAGTTGTATTTGTTTACAATATGCCTTCCCTGCAACATCAACGCACATTTTTTCTTCGTTCGTCCTTATGTAATTATTAATATTATTATTCCTCATTTTTTTAGTGAATGAGTGTATATGTTCACAGGTATATGACAATCACACTAGCACCAGCGGATGAGTAAGCGCCTTAAAGAACGAGCGAGAAGAGGGGAGGGGATTGAATGGAGTTGGGGGGGGGGGGGGAGCAGTTGGGTTGGTAGTGGGAGGGGGAATAATCTTTGCTGCCTTCGCCGTCCCCAGGGAAGAAGAGGCCGAGACACACAAGATGGACGATATAGCGAGGCTCGGTCGTTTCGTCGTAACGAAGAGGGCGAAGCATTGTCAAATTTGTTCACTGCTTTCGCCCTGATTGTTATTTTAATATTACATGAATGTCTCACCACGGATGATGACGAATGGTGGACATGTGGCTCGGAGGCCCCGGTCCCATTACAGAGGGATGCGCGCTTCAAACAGAGGAAATGACGTCTTACGTTTGCTCCCAACCATTCTGCACTCTCTCTCTCTCTCTCTCTCTCTCTCAGTTTGGATGGCGGGTCTTCTTCTCATTCGTGGCCCTCTCTCTCCTCTTCTGCTGCCGCCACATTTCATATATTTCGTGCGAGACTCGCACCCCGCTACGAGTTTTCTTAAAGCCGCGGGAGATAAAAAGAAAAGCAAACTGGGTCTAGTGTTCTTGTGCTTTCGCTCGTTAATCTATTTTTTATTTTGCTTCTAATTTCAGTTAAAGGACGAAGATTTCCACTGTTTCTACCTTATTCGTTTCTGACCATGGTTATGTTGCCCTTGCTTACTCCAGTGGCGTTTTTAAGATCCAACGCATGAAATCTGAGAAATTGTCTAAACGACGGTCTGCGCGAGGGGAGAAGGGTCGTTTAGTCCTTTCAGGATTGTTTAATTCTCGGGAAGCTCAATACAATGCTATCTAACTTTTGATATTAAATAAATCTCAACATAAGATAAAGTGGAAAAAAGAATCTTTTAGTTATAGGACTAACCAGCTATTTTTTTATACTGCGTTGGCACAAGCCATATTTTTCGTCTTCTCATCCGAGAAAACTAGCACGAGTCCGCAAAAGGTGTCATAGCAATTTCAGACCGAAGGGCCAAAACACGAAATGAACGCTTTTGTAGGTCACCGGCTGATTCTGCAAAATAATGAGGACGTTCGCCAAGGGAACGCCCTGTCCAACGTACAGGAATTAAATTCAAAAAAAATTTCATCTTAACTATCCAAATTTTTATTTAAAAATTAAAATTATTCTTAAAGCCTGAGTCAACAATAGAATAGTTTAAATTACCCTTCCACCCCTCCAACTGTTTATTGAAAGTGTATAAATAGAATATTTAATGGATTAATAGAGAAAATTATTTTGATAGGAAGTTTGCATTAATTGGGGCACCAAAGTAAATATTTTTGATAAATAAATTGTATTTTATTCCATTGATTAAATAAAATTTTGTAAACATTCCAAGGAAGAGCTTTAGCAGTGAAGCAGAAATACATTTATACATTTATTAACAAGAAATAAATAAAGGTTAAGGCAAGTATCAGACCCTGCGATCATCAATTTTTATCTGCACTTTTTACTTCCCCCCAAGTTTTTTAATCAAAAAATTGATTTTCTCGAAAGTAGTAGGCAGAAAATCTAAAAAAGCTTGTATATCCTCTCCTTTCTCATTTCCGATGGAATGACATATCACATGCCACATGTTGCCATAGTTCTAACGACCAAGTGACTGCCATCCCCGCAATTCCGACCCCACTGGAACAATTGGGTCTAAACTTCATAGTAATGTAGATCTTGCCTAGAGGAATCTGTATACTGAATTTCACTCCTTTAAGCCTGGTTCCCACTTGCGTAAAAACAACAGAAGAAACCAGAAGGCAGAAAATTCTCTGAAGTCACTTCCTGCTTTTGTCTTTCTGCCCGATAGAAAACTCCTGTTTTTTCGAGTTGGATTGAGACATAGCCTACAAAGCGAGGCCAACGAGATAACAAGGTCTGGAAGCGAAAAAGTCACCTGACCAACTGGGTGCTAGCAACAATCCAACCTTCATTGTCTCCATCTTGGATGTTAGATAAGAGAATTTTCTGTCGGGCAGAATGACGAGAGCAGGAATGATGTCAAAAAATTTTTCTGCTTTGTGGTTTCTGTCGTTGTTTTACGCATGTGGGAACCACGCTTTACGTACCTAAAGAGCACATAGATGCGTGAACGTGCACATTTTTCGAAATATTTTGTGGAAAGAAACTTGGAGTCTATGGCATAAATTAATATTTTTCTGGAAGTTTTTTCCGTTGTACGTCAAGGTGTCAGGGAAAGTGAGAGCTTCACTGCAAAGCGCCACTCCATCAGCAAAAACCTTTATCTATCGTTTTTTGCATTTTCCCCTTAATAAATAAATAGATAAATAACTAAGACATTGAAGTTTCTGGAAAAGTCAATTTGACAAATATAAATTAAGGCAAAAGAATTCTAAAATTAGAATTTTAATTTAAAATTTGCCAGGGACGCCAAAGGAATTTGAAAGGTTTTAATAACTCTTTCCCCATTTTCTCTATTTTATGATAACTAATATCGCCGTGTCTGCGACCAATTGTGTAAGCGAATATTACTGAATTATCATTATCGATTTCGACCTGAGCGACATTTAATTTAAAGATTGAAATATAAACACTGCAATTGAATCGACGAATCTCACGTGAACTGAATTGAATTCTCACTGAAGAACATAGGACGCCATCTATCTGCATCTATTAGCATCCTATCGGTATAAGTTTTTAATTAATATCTCAGCTAATTGTGGTCGCAGAGACTTGTTTTGTTTTCTGCCCTTCTACAGCACAGTACATTTCGAATGAAATAAGCTTCATTTCCCTCCTTTTATAATAAATACCCCAAAAATGTTCCCCAATTTCGACGTTCACGTATTAATATATAGATAAATAATTTTAAAGCAAAATACACTCACATGCCAAAAGCCATGGGATAGCAGTGGACTATTTTTCAAGTAGCAGTAGCATCATGTGCAAACAGTAGAAATATGCAAATCCACCTCATTCAATATCGGAGGTGGCTCAAGAATTCAACATCCCACGTTCCACAGTTTCAAGAGTCTACCGAGAGTATCAACTTGACGGAATTACCTCCCACCATGGACAACGCAGTGGTCGACCACACATTTTCAATGAACGGGACGAACTGCGTATGAGTAGGATGGTCACCGCTAACAGGCAACTGACACTACGCGAAATGACAACTGACACTACGCTAACCAGGAACGTGATACTAGAGCTATATCGATGCGAAGTGTGCAACGAAATCTGGTGTCCATGGGATATGGAAGCAGAAGACCCACGAGTGTGCCCTTGCTAACAATAAAACCTCGTCAGCAAGGGCCCACGGACACATCGACTGGACACTTGACAACTGGAAACGTGTGCCCTGGTCTGATGAGTTTCGATTCCAGCTGATACGAGCTGATTGTAGGGCTAGTGTGTGACGCAGACCCCATGAGGTCAAGCATGCACTGTGCAAGCTGGTAATACCTCCGTAATGGGCAATTGTGGGAAGCTCTCCAGTCGAAATGGTTGGCAATGTCTTCCACAGACTTGTGGAATCAATGCCACGTCGCTCTGTGGCACTTCGCCGGGTTAGAGGAGGTTCCATACGTTTTTAGGTGCTATCCCATGACTTTTGGCATGTGAATTTATATTACTTCATAATGAAAGTGCAATATTGATTAAAAGTGCAATAAATGCACAGTAAGAAGTATCAAGGTAATCATTAAAAGCTTTTTAAAAAAGATAATTATAATCAAAATTTAAAATTTGTATGGCAGATTTTAAAAAGTTTATTATTCTCATAATTAGAGAATTCATCTTTTCCAGAAAAAAATCCTAAAATTGGTGTACTTATACAGGGTGATTCAAATCGTGTGTAAAACAATTTAAGGGTCAAGGGTCAAAACAAAAAGTCTATGAACTTGGGTTCGAATTTGAACGCTAACTGAGATATGAACAGAAATAAAAATGCCGCCACCAAGATCAACAAGTAAATAACTCACAAGTGAACACGTGTTATGATGTTGAATGAGTAACTCGGAAACTTCTTGTTGGAATTCGATCAAATTTTAATGGTATACACAGTCTTATGTACCCTGTTATTCTCCCAAATTTCATTAATCTGGGCTTTACAGAACCTGAGTTATTAACTTGTTGATATTGGTGGCGGCATTTTTATTTCTGTTCATATCTCAGTTATCGTTCAAATTCGCCCCCCCCCTCCAATGTTCATAGGACTTTTTGTGTTTACCTTGACCTCTATAATACCCCCTTAAATTGTTTTACACACGATTTGAATCACCCTGTATATAATATGGTAAATTAAAGAGATTTTCTTATGTTAATAAGTGAAAATGTTTCATATCCTGATTTCGCGTATATAAACTTCTTTTTTTGATATTATATTAATAATAATTTTGCTATGATCTATATAGTTCGAGGTCTTTGTATCGCTATACGATATATGAAAAATGGAGATTTTTGCAATACATTTTGATGTTATAAAGAACATATCGCATCGTTTAACAAAAATGATAAAAAATCTGTATACGCGAAATACTTATTGAAATCTGGACATCCCGCATCTAAAATAGACGATACCATGATCGCTCTCCATAATGCCAAAGATCCCTTCAAAATTAGCGTCTTCGAAAGCATAGACATTCTTCAAAGCTCTTTCATCGAACCCAAAAAAACTTTTAAATATACAAACTCATTTCGATATATTCCAAATTTTATGTTTTTTTTATCTGATTTTTGTATAGCTTATTTAATTTTATAATTATTTATATTTTATATTTATATTTTTATATATTAAAATACGAGGCGTGTCCGGAAAGTAAGTACCATTTTAGAAAAAAAACACATAAAAACATTTTTTTCAAAACAAAATTTATTTTTACATGAAAGAGCATTTAAAGATGCGAGATCGGGGCTGTACGACAGGTGATCGAACTACTCCCAACCGAATTCTTGAATAAGGTTTTGAGTGACACCAGCAGAATGGGGACGTGCGTTGTCATGAAGCAACACAATGATCAAGCCCCGATCTCCCATCTTCTGACTACCACTTGTTCTTGAAATTGAAGCGTGATTTTGGAGGAAGGCGCTTTGACAGAGCTGACACGTAAAAAAAAAGGTGTTCAGCAGTGGCTGTCTTCACTGGCGGCATTTTTCTATGAAGAGGGCATAGAAAAGTTGGTTTCCCGCTACGACAAATGTCCGAGCAACGGTGGCAGCTATGTAGAAAAATAGTTTAAGAAATGCTCTTTCATGTAAAAATAAATTTTATTTTGAAAAAAATGTTTTTATGTGTTTTTTTTTCAAAACGGTACCTACTTTCCGGACACGCGTCGTATCTAAATTGCAATTATTAATTTGTATTTATTCAATCATCCTCTTTACTATTGAATCATTTACTTTGTTCACAGGCTCTTATTGTTAACTTTTACCTCAACAATCGATACTTCACTGTTTATCATTTTCAAAATATTTAGCAGCTATTCATTTCATCACCTTGACGAAGCCGGGAAAAGATGGCGAAGCTTCCATTTATTATATAATAATAATTTTGACTGTAGAGTCATTGGCTATGAACAAGTGGGATTGAATACCATCTCAGTTTCTGTAAAATTTTGAAACATGAGATTCAAATTTCATAAAAACCTTAACTTTCACTCTCGACTTATCGACGGGTTATAATTTTGGTCGAAAATCTGCCCTCGCCTTATCTATGAGATCGGCTTACAAACGCGTTTATGCGAAATCCAATTCATTTCATAGCCTGAGCAGATGGCGAAGAAACAAGATAACGTAGTATAAGTAGTTGGTTATATAATTAAAAGAAAATATTTTTATCATTTGGGTTTTCTCTTAATTGATTGATGCTCAAATAATAATAATAATAATAATAATAATAATAATAATAATAATAATAAAACACCATCACCTCTTTTCTAAATTCATTTTAATATTTCAGTCCCTTCCTGGATGGTCAATCACTGTTCACGTCTTTTAAATCATGAATTGTTGTGAATCACCAAAAGAGCCAGAATCCTAATTCATTAAGAATAAAGCAGACGTCATTTTTTTTTCATCTCACTCATTTCAACATACTCATTTCGCCAACCGTAGTAGTCTAAAATCTTCTTTACAGATTTCGTTGCCCATTTTTTAGAGGGGGGGGGGAGGTGTTCTCCGTTGAGATTTATGCTTTGTCAAAGTGAAATCGAATATCAATTTTCCCTCGACATTTTATTCATGCGGAATAACTCGTCCTGTTAGAGTATTCACCTAAGAGAGAGAGGTATCTCGTTTCAGTTGTAGATGTCAGCTTTGAGCGTGAGATCACGGGGTTGCAAGCGAGACGCAGATCCCTAGGAGACGTCGTCCTGGCCCGGGGGGTCGATGTGATTTCGATTTCAATTTGAAAAGTAAAGGGGCGTGACGTCACCGCAGTGCCACGATGACATCACTCCAACTTTTCTCTTTTGGGCGAAGAGTGTCGTTCGAGAGCTCGGAATGTTTGCCCCGCGCTGAATGGCACGTGCCCCGTTCAGTGCGCGTGACCCTTGTTTACTTCTCCTTCGATCACGCCATTGGCGGAGCTTAATTAACCCGAGCCAGCGATCGATCCATCGACCCACTTTCAATCAGCGGCAATTCAAAACACGACGGATCTCTCTTTCTCTGTCTGTCTGCCTGCGCTCTTTTGGGCCTGCGTTGGACGCTGCTTTTGGGCGCATTTTTCATTAGCGAGAAAAAGGTTAAGGGAAAGAGAAACGCAAAGCGAAATGGTAACGAACGAAGAAGGAATTGTTCGGTGTCAAATCGCTCTCCTTATATGTTTGACAGACTTTTATAAACTCTTGTAATTATGCAAATGCGCTCGAGTCGGATTGCATCATCTCCGAGAATGTTCATTAAGAACTCCTCTTCATTAGGGTTAAAAAGATCATTTGCGCTAATGAAATGGAAAAATGATTTTGAATAATACAGGCTCACATTCTATTCGGGGTCTTATAAGTTCTTAGCCCTTTCGCCGATCGCAGCACCCGCCGCCGTTGAATAATTTACGGGGCAAGTTTCTCTTCCCGACGCCCCCCCCCCCCCCCCACACACCTCGAAAGTTTTCTGACATTCGGAGTGCCAAGAAAATACAAAATGAACCGAGGCGTGTGCGAACCACTACGATTCTCGTGAGCTGGTGTCTAAGACGTTCGCTCGTTTTAGAGCAATTAACCCGTTGGACTTTACGAGTCAGTTAAAACGAAAGCACGCGGCTGTCTTTGCATGGCAGTTCTTGTTAAGGTTCCAATCAGGAACAAAGTGGAGGGAACTGTTGCCATCGACCAACAAATATTTCAATTTGATTTTGATTGATTTTGATTCATTGATTTTGATTTCAATTTGATTTTGATTGATTTGATTGATTTTGATATTTTCAATCTGATGTTGGAACCATGATCACAAGTTTTCGAGTTCAAGTCAAGTAAAGAAATAAGCAAAGAGCGTCTCTTTTTGTTTAGACTAAGAACCAATCAGAATTATTTGCAACAATAGAGATTTTCTTACAATGAATATCTCATTTGTGTATGACTTTCTTCAGTTATTCATAATATCCAGAATTAAAGTCTGTCTCACTATATAAAAAAAGCTGCAAGGCAGTATGGGAAAGCCACGTTACCAATTGTCATCTCATTCAGATCAACGCGCAGCCAATAAAAAAGAAACTGAAACCATAGTGGCTAAAATGAAACTGAAACAGTGCTTCATGTTCTTGAGCACTACGCGTGCGCAGCGGAGACTACTTTACGGGGCGGAGGTGAAAAAGTAGTGACGTGCTTTCCCACATTGCCTTGCAGCTTTTTCCATATAGTGAGACAGGGTATAGTTTTTTTAAAAAATTCGTATTAAGCAAGTAATTTAGTATAGAAACTAGCTGAGATGCCCATCTTCGCCGAGCTTTTCAAGGCAAAACGAAGGCGGGGTATCAGTATCTATCTACTCTAAACTCTCGCGAACCGACCCTACAAATTTACCGGAGGCAATAACCTACTTTCTTTTGTTAAAGTTCACAGATAAAGAGTCAGTTAACTTATCTGTGAGCCTTAACAAAAGAAAGTAGGTTATTGCCTCAGGTAAATTGTGGAGTGGGTTGGCGAGAAACGGAATTTAGGTATATACCAATGTTGTTTAAGGTTTGGCTCTGGGACTTGTTAATTGTCATTGCATAAGCTGGGCGAACGGGAAATTGTCGATGTTCGAACGCCACAAAATGATCAGTCGCCTGAAACGGATTCTTGGTATTAAACTATTTGTCCTGCATTACTCCCGCTGAGTATTGTAGCTTGTAATGAACCTAATTATTCGGAATTGGCTCTTGTATTGCATAATACCCCAAACGTTCAACCTAATGACCGTCGATCCTGCGCAATTTCAGACGTTGCTGTGGTTTTACCTGGCAGTGGAGTCAGTCAGTGCGTGATATTATTTTGAGCCAGCGTACAGATGTTAGGGTTCGTCGGATTTTAGAAAATAACCCATGGTATGATCCTCTGCACTACGTGCTTATATTTCCGTATGGAACGGAAGGTGGCCTATTTCTGTGTAGTCGAAGAACAATGCTCATATCAAACGTGTTACGATACGCTAGTTTTATGCTTACTATCTTCAAATTCGTCATGTACATGTTAATGCTCGGCGAAGACGGGCATATATAATAAAAATCGTACCTTTCCGTCTTCGCCGAGCTTGTCAAGGCAAAACGAAGACTGGAAACAAAGTGTATTCCGAAGGATTCGAACCCACAATCTCAATGTTGTCGAACACGCCATGTAACCAAAGTAACCATCGCGCCAAACTAGCAATGTAAAAATGTAAGTAATTTTTATAAATTACGAATTAACGCAAGAATGAATATCTAATGAACTGGCCTGTTGATGCACAATCTTTGCCTTGCATTGTTGGACACGAGATATAATTGTTGGTCCGCGCATGTTGCTGGTCCGATGAAAACTCCTAAAAAGCGTTCGGATTCTTTGCGTAGTATAGTAGGATTGAAGTCGAGGTCGGGACCGGAAAAAATAAACGTATTAAGCGATAATTCGTATTAATAAGATTTGTAATAACGAGGTTCTACTGTAGGGAAAAAGTAAATAAAAAACAGATAGGTAAGAGATAATTAAACAAACGAAATAATTTGGAGTCTCCTAGGAGACCAATTGTCGTCTCAATTTAGAGTCTATTTTTAGATCTCAAGTGTCTCATAGGTGTCCAATAAATATTATTACTAAATTTAAAACATACATTTGCTTTAAATGTGTAAACTTTTGCTTCTCAACTTCAGTGTGAACTTTTTAAATAAGAGAATTACTTATAATGAAAGAGGAAATATGGGTGAAACAATTTATAATAATAACAATTTTTTTGGAACTAATGACTAATATAACAACAAAAAATTGTTATTATTATAAATTGTTTCACCCATATTTCCTCTTTCATTATAAGTAATTATCTTATTTAAAAAGTTGGCATTAAAGTTGAGAAGCAAATGTATGTTTTAAATTTAGTTATCAGTCATATAACTCAACTGTATCCTGTATTAATATACATATTATTACAGTATTTCCGTGGACTTTTCTTAGTAAGCTTTCACGCAAAAGCTGAGTATCGAACTCATGTCTACGAGCAGCTGTCTCGTTAACAGACAGCATTGCGACATGACTTAAAGCAATCGCCTGAAAATTTTGCATTCACTTTAGCCTCGTTAACCAACAGCAGTGCGACATAATTCCGCTTAATCTAAAAAAACACCTTCTGCTTTGATCACTTCCAATGAAAATCTGGCAAAAACCATCTCTAGAAGTATCAGATACATGGCAAAAGGATTTTAATTTTGATTCCTACTCTTTAATACAATTTAATATAAGTTAGTTAATTGAAAAGATTTATATCAAAGGAACTTCTCTCCAATTTATTATGAAATCCATCAATGACCATCCTACGAATCTATCAATGGCCAGCATGTCATCGTGACATCATCTTGAAAATGCTTCCGTTGCATTAATGTTAAAAGTGAAGAGAGCATCCAATGGGTGAAGAAGTGTTTTGCAATTTTATTTTGAACTTTATAATCAATTTTGAGAAGTTAAAATTAGAATTCTCAAATGCAGGGTTATTCAAAATGAATGATACAAAAAAGAAAACGTAGCTGTGATCAGTATAATCGGTATATTTACAAAATACGGATAGGATATGAAAGCTAAACTCTCGATATGGGAGCCTTTTGTGACACGACAAACATCTAAACGATATTCAAGTTCTTCCCACACCTATGCCAGCACCCATCCCTTTACCAATTGCGTCGATCGCTTGGGAAATTCGCCGCTTTAAAAAATCTCCTGTAAGTGATGCGATCATGGAGTACGAAGACGCTGTCCTTCACGTAGCCCCACAGAAAGAAATCACAGGCCGTCAGGTCGGGTGACCTGGAGGGGCCACAACATCATAGGCCCCAACAATCACTCTGATAGCATGTTGAGGTAGTTAGAGTCACTTTATAAGAAGAGTATCGCAATCGTCTTGCGCGACGCCATTTTGAGTTTAATTCTTCTCTGCATACAAAGGGCAGTATGGAGATTACGTTGTTTTGTTAACATTTTTTCAAAGTATTCACGCCGCATTTCGAGTAAAATGTTATGATGTAATATTTTACGATTTGAAAATTCACTTAATACATGATAAATAGGTTTTTTAATATATTTAACGTGGTAAAAATAAAAGATAACTCTACTGCTCAAATTAAATTGTTACATCACTTCTTTTTTTTTAGGTCATCAATAACAAAATATAATCTGTATTTCGTTAACTTATAAAATTTCATAAATTTAATATTTAATTCAAATGAATGTAGAAAGAATATTAGGTTTTACATGGTATTTAGGAATTTGAAATAAAAAAAAATAGACAAGTTAATATTTATTTTTTTCTTTTTCATTTTCACATAGTTTTTGCACTGCTTAAATTAAATCTCAATGATATATTTCATTTAGAGTGGATAGGGCCGGCCCGGTGGCATTCCAATTCTCGAATCCGTCGGGTCGCGGTTTCGAATCCCGCCGTGGGCATGGATGTTTGTTCTTCACAGTTGGAATGTAAAACATTAATTTTCCTTTTCTACTGGATTTAGTGCAGTTTACCGCGCAACAATTTGGCATAATGGCCCGGATAAAGTAAAAGCTAATTGACGACATTATTCATCTCTAAACCTGAGGAAAACTTTGTTTATTTAAAATACATGCAACTGCTATCGATAAAATAGTTTCTGTTTATCGATTGAAACTTACTATTTGTTGATTAAAGTCTCAAGTGCTCCCAAGTAGGAGAAGCATTCAAAGTCTCGTAAGTTTCAAAGCTCACTGAAGTACATAGAAACGATTAGCAAGCATTCACCCGGGTAAACTCAAAACAGCTGCGATTATGCCACGTGATACCGAAAAGCCAATCAGAGTGGCACAGTTCACTCAAATGCGGTACTCTTCCTATAAAGTGACTCTAAGGTAGATGGTTGAAACGCGCCTCTAGTGAGCGTTTCCAAACTGGCGGGTTTTACAGCCGTGCCAAATGAAACTTGGAGAGTTTACCTTTTATTTAATATCCGTCTTTTTTAAATATCTTCATTATACTGGTCACCGCTACATTTTTTTTTGCATCATTAATGGCTGTTCGTTTCTTGAATAAACGAGAAGAGATGTTGACTTCACGCGTTTTCTGACTCAACTCTGAATTTCACGTGGATTTTGTAAGGTCAATGCATTTTTCTGGGAATGGAGGTTCGATTTCAGGGGATATTTTCTAAGAAATAACATACATACCAAACAATTTCTCTCTACGGCACTGGATTGCGAGCGACAGAGAACGTGATAAGCAACCGGCACCGATTTTCTACGTTACAAATGCAGACAACATTTTTTTAATAATCTGTATGGCCCTATTTATAATGAAAACAACGTGTAAATATGTTGCACAGATTCAATTGTTTACTCGAACAACTCTAATGAGAGGGAAGGCATCGCCGATCCTGAAGCTATGGCCATTAATAATAAGAGCAGTAAACAAAACGGGAAATATCATTAAACGGGAAGGTTTAATCGACTGTGCTGCAGTGTTTCTTTTGCGTTGCTGCGGTGGTGTCACCCTCGACTAATTGCGTTAAAGCGAACGAAAGAAGAGAAAACAAAAAGAGTTCCACCATTCTTCCTCCTCTCCCTGCTAATTATTGAGAATGAAAGAAGAGTGGAAAATGAATTAGAAAACAAAAATCTGATATGGATTAATATTGATTTCAATTAGTTCGATATCAATCACCGTAATATAATTACGGAACGCAAAAGAAACGATCTGCGTTCTTGAGCTTTCCTTTTATTAATTCTTTGTTCATCCCTGCGTCTTCTCTTAACTCTTCTTTCCTTCTTTCCTTTCTCTCTCTCTCTGTCTCCAATCCATTGCGAACTCTTTGAAGACGGGAGTGGGCGGGTGGGATATTATTCTTTTTCTCTTTTAATTTCTATTTCGGTGTAATGAAGTCACGTTCCTTTAAATGAAGAAAAAAAGGCGAGTCTCTAATGGAATTAAACTAGCAAAAGCGATTCCTCTTTCTATGCCTTCCCATCGAGCACGCGTCGCGGGGACATTTCGAAAGGCCGCGTCGATGGTTCGCCTTCGAAGCGACTTATCGACCATTCAATTTGATTTTGCTTAGGTTATGAAGTCTCAGCTGTGAGTGACGAAGTCTGATCTAGTCTCAATAGTCTTTTCCCACAGGTCACCAGAAAAAGCGGTGTGTACAGGATGTTGCAAAAATATACAGGACAGTAATGGTGGGTAGCCTATCCTCTCGCTTCAGAGGTCGCTTCATAAAATGCTAATTGGGAAAGTTTATTTTGTTAACGCATTTACACCGAAATTGGTAAAAATGGAAATTGAGCATATCTTAACATTTCTATTATGTAGCATGGAAAGATATAAAAAATTCCGTCTATGGACGACAGCATATAATTTTAAAGAAAATCTAAGTTTGGAATCACTAGGCAACGAGCCAGGAACTGACATCACTACTTAGTTTCTTGTTAAGTGAATTAAAAGTAAATTAATTTTTAATTTTTATTTTTAAGTTATCATGGAGCATGTTTAATTTTTAAGTATCATGAAGTAATTAACTATTTATTGGACTGCATTTTCATATCATTGAAATTTTTATTGTCAACTTTTCAGATTTTAATTTCAAAATTCAAATTCTTCAACACCTTCAAAATTCAAAATTTTTCATCGTTATCATTTCATATTGTCACCTTTTAAACAAATGCCTATGAGTCAACAATGAAGTCCGTTTCTACGAGGTGTGAAAATTATTGGCAAGACAGTGGACTTGAGATTACTTAGACTGTTAGAAGCTTTGTTATTTAGTAATCTCCTTTTAAATTTTATTAGTTTTAAGTCCCTTTTTTTAATTTTATTCTCCTAATATTTTTATGTCTTTGTAAATTATTTTTTATGTCTTTCCATGCTACAGAAGAGAAATTTAAGATACGAAGAAGTCTCAATTTCCATTTTTACCAATTTCGGCGTAAATGGGTTAACAAAATAAAATTTCCCAATTAGCATTTTATGAAGCGGTCCCTGAAGCGAGAGGATAGGCTACCCATCACGGTATCCGAACAATTGCCACCCGGATAACTGCCACCTAGGATAACCGCCACCTAGGACAATCGCCACCTTGGACAATTGCCACTCAAACTGCTCCAGACAAGAGCTCTAATGTAATTAGAATGTTTTACTTTAGATTTTGAACGAAGTTTTAAACTGAAAACGAGGAAAACCCTCGTTTATTAAAATATATTTGTAAGCTGTTAGTGAACAAGGCGAATGTAAGCCAAGGAAATAGCTTTAGTCATCGAACTTCGGCCGAAAGTAAGTCTTAATTAGGTCGCTATTAATATACGTCGATAGTCGGCAAATTTCAGATTATCCTTTTTATATCCTGGATCCGTCATAGTAATTTTTCTGTTAAGTAAAAAAAAAAGTTCGACGATATGAAATGTGAATCCGATTGAATGTGATTCTCAAGTCGAGGAAAACCAATCACAAATTTGGAATAATAAATCGTTTACAAATAGGGAGTGGATTCCACGTTTTTAAAATCAAATTTAATAAATATTTAGAAATTAGTAGCGTTTTTGGCCACGTTTTGCATGTTTAGCATAAAAAAAAAATCAATTGTTACTTTAAAAAAAAAATCCATGCATAATCCCTATTGTTGGGAGGCAATTGTCCTCGGTGGCAATTGTCCTGGATGGCAATTATCCTAGGTGGCGATTGTCCTAGGTGGCAGTTATCCGAGTGGCAGTTGTCCGGGGGGCAGTTGTCCGGATGGCAGTTGTCCTAGAACCACCCAGCACTACTGTCCTCTATATTTTTGCAACACCCTGTATAGAATTTATTTATGCTTCGCTCTAAAGTAATTAATAATAAATTATCCGTGCAAGTTATCCGTCGAAAGAGAGAGAGAAAAGAAGAGAAGGAAGAATGTGTTACTTGTTGATTGAATCAACCTATATGGCGATTATTCGCTTTAGTCATTTTTACTAAATACATTCAAGCTTTTCAAAATTAAAATTTAATGAAATATAAAAAAATTCTGAACCCATTCTGTAAATACATATACGGAGGTTTGATTCAGATAAAATGAGACGACTTTGCAGTTCTGTTACGATGGTGTAATACCATGGCGTCACCATCGGTTGTGTTCGATGTGAGAGCCACGTTGTTGGACTATCGCCCGGCACCGTAATTTCCACTGAAGTAGGCTGAGTTTGAGGGACTCCTTGGGAAGTCGTTCCACACCTGCTGACACACTTTCCATAGCCCATCAACGGTTCTTGGTCGGCGACTTCCGAGCCGTCGTTTCAGGAGACAAAAACCACAGAAATCCATCGGTGATGCGTCAGGAGATTTTACAGGCACATGAGAGAAGGGAATAACTCGTATGCCCGTCTCCTGTTCCATCTTCCTGTAGTAAGCCACAGATGATTTGGCAGTGTGGCTTGATGCCTTGTCCACGTGGATCCAAACTTTTGCGCTTTATGACGTCGCTCCAGCCCAAGATTGTCATGAATTATTCTGGAGACTGTTGCATGTGAAATACCTTTCCTTTGGGCTAGACTTCTCTGTGTGTGGGGATTTTCTTTCAGCACTTCAGACCGGATTTCTCGCACCACCTGAGCTAGGCGTGTTGGCTGGGGCTTTTTTCTGGTCTGCTTCTCTGCTCGTCCACGTTCATTAGATGGTGACAATTTGTTCTTTTTGATTATTCGACCCACAGTAGCTTTGGATACCACAATACCATTTCGTTTGCATAATTCCACAATGCACGAAAGACTGAAGTTAGCGTCGGAAAGGCCAAACATATACCCTTCCCAAAAAGCTGTGATTTTGGAAGCCATGTTTCAGCACGAAATGTCCCAAATAACAGCAACACGTGTATACAAAGCAAATCCCCATGAATAGTGGACGAGTCATGTAAATCACATTCCGTCAAGGTCATACGCGGCGTTAAAGTCGTCTCATTTTATCTGAATCAACCCTCCGTATATTTATTTTAACCCCTAATCTTGGAGTTCCCCAGGGCTCTACTTTATCTCCTTTGCTCTTCAATCTGTTTTATAAATGATCTCTCTCAGGTGCTCTCTTCAACCTCTATTATTTTTTATCACTCTCTCCTATGCTAATACCCTTAATGATTTCCGATCTTTAACTCTCTGCTAATTATTCTTTAGCTATTCTTAGCTAACCATTTATTTCTAAATCTTAAATACATGATTTTTGTCATCAATGCAATAAGCTTTCTGTTCCATCTGAATTATTCTTAAATTATAATGATCACTGTCTTTCTTCTACCAATATGTTTCTCTTGGAACACGCATGTTAATGAGCTTTCTTGCACTTTAAGCAAACATCTAGGTTGGATTTCTCTTATTCATTTTCTTCTTTCTTCGATCTTACTTCTTCTATATTATATGCCTTGACACATTCGCATTTATGGTATGGCATTCAATTCTAGGACTCAACTTCTAATTTCAATCTGACGCGTCATTTTAGGATTTAAGAATTCTGTTGAAACTGCGAAAATCTATTTCAGTTTCTCAATATTTTAATTCTCTTTGTGTCCTCACCATATTTCAAGTTTATATTTTACAACAACGAGTTACGTTTAATTATAAAGTACTCAACGATCATTTGACTCTCACCTCTATTTTGTCGTTTCATTATCAATACGATATTCACCACTATGCGACCCGCTCCGCCATTTCTGTTCGCATACCTTTATCTCTTAGTAATTACCAACACTGCTGCATCTCTTACCCTGGCCTTAAATGGTCGGCTTCTTTATCAGATATTCCCCGATCATCTCCATCTCTTGCCACCTTTGAAAAGTTTAAATTTTTTGTTTTGTTTTTGCTAACAAGTTTCCTACTAACCTTTCCTCTGATTCTTTTACAGTATGTTTCAAATTTATTCGGACACTTTAAAAAAGCACATTGTCAATGTTTTTGACCGTTATTTAATTTCTACAACAATGATAATGCTTCAAATGAACCAGCCCTCTAAATATAACAAAAAACATAAACAACTCGTTATTTAAAAAAAAAACACTTGAAAACTTAGAAAAAAATTGAAATTGAGTGTTTCACATTTATTCGGACAGGCACGATTTAGCACCAGTTTAAACAAAAATAAAAATATTTAACGTCCACTGTGACCTCCCCCTTTGTTGATGACATCAAAAACTCTGTTTGGCATTGACTGAATGAGTTCTTGAAGAGTTCCAGGATCCAGAGAGTACCAGGCATCTTCAATTGCAGACTTCAATTCGGAAACTGATGAAAATTGCCGTGCATTTTTGTACACTTGCCTAGCCATAACGCCCCACAAGTTCTCGATTGGATTGATATCTGGGCTTTTGGATGGCCACGACAAAACTCGAACGTCATGTGATTCCAACCACTTTTTGGTGTCCTTTAAATTGTGTATTGGTGCATTATCTTGTTGAAACGCCAGTTTTCTCCACAGACAACTGCTTCAGCAGGCAAAAGATGTTCTTCCAAGATCTCCTGGTACCCCTTTGAATTTAATCTTTGTGAATTAAACGCCAAATGCTCCCCACACCATCACTGATCCACCATCCATTTGACGTTTTGAAAACGTCTTCAAATCATGCCAACAGCATGCCCACCCGTCCGGTCCATCCAAATTGAATTTTTTTTCGTCTGAGAAAGAAATTTCCAACCATTCGTCGGTCCAGAACATGTGTGTTCTAGCCCATGTCAATTTGCCACGTTTGTGGTAGTTTGTTAATGGTGGAATGGAATGCAAACATCCATGTCTCAGCACTGAAGAATTTTTCATGGCTCTGTACACTGCCGTACTACTGCAAGGAAGGTCCAATTCAGCTCCAATTCGCCTTACAGATGTGCATTCATTGGATGCTGCGTTGACAATGCGCCGCACATCACGAAATTTTAAGATTGCTTTCGGCGCTGTTTTGTTTTTTGGTGGTTTCTGAACTTCTTTTGATTTCAGGTAATCAACAACTGTCGATTTTGGTCTGTTGACAAAAGCAGCAATCTCACGTACGGATTTTCCTTGGCTAGGAAAGGAGGCGTCCATTTGACCTTTTTCATAATCGGTGACATTTTTGCCTCGTTCCATTGTAGCTCAGTGTTTCAATTCCAAGACCAGTAAAAAAATGCAATGTTTAAAAGTACATTAATTTGCCTATATACCAACGACCAATAGTAAATGGGAGTATTGAGGGGCCTGTCGGAATAAATGTGAAACACTCAATGTCAATTTTTTTCTAAGTTTTCAAGTGTATTTTTTTTAAATAACGAGTTGTTTATGTTTTTTGTTATATTTAGAGGACCTATAGTTCATTTGAAGAATTATCATTGTTGTAGAAATTAAATAAAGGTCAAAAACCATTGAAAATGTGCTATTTTTAAAGTGTCCAAATAAATTTGAAACATGCTGTATTTACAAGGGAATCCCTCGAACATGTAGCCTATGTTACAGATTTCCACCATATTGAAATATGTTACTCATCTGAAGCTACTATAGATGCTTGCAAAATAAGAGAGTGCAACATTTTGTTTCTTTCAAAATAAACCGCGAAAACGAAAAAATTTGAGCATACATAACCATACAAAGACTCCATTGTTAAAGCGGATAGGCTATGTGGGATTCCCTTGTTAGTGAGTTTTCACCTGATGTTGTTTTTTTATTAATTACCTGTTTGCTAATTAATTTGATCATTCTCTGACCGGAAACCTTTTGGCCATACAGCTCCCGGCCAAGTATTTATGATTGTAGTACTGAACTAACAATGAATAAATAAACTAAACTTAATAAATAAAATAGCATGTATAATTCGAGTACTGATTTGAAAACTACGTTTATCTCCGCATAATCTCACTTACATTGAGATACTTGTCCCATCGTTTCACAAGCCTCTCAAAACCAGTAAGATAAAATTATTTGGGCTGCTATGTGAACCAGGTGGTGCCTTCCTTTAGTACAGCTTCATCGTCGGTCGAAAGATGATGTTTTAAGAGGACCGAACAAATGGAAGTCGTGAGAAGCAAAGCCAGGGCTATAGGATAAAGCAGTATGCCCTCGTCATCCCAGAAGACTTTGAACATCCTCTTACTGGCAACAAGACCACTGAGATGTTGAGAAAGCTCAAGTAGAAAGTCCTCGAACTTCCTCCGTACAGCCCTGACCAAGTTGCTCCAAGCGACTTCCATTTGTTCGGCCTTCTTAAGCATCATCTTTCGGGTGAACACTATCCCGACGATAAAGCTATTCGGTCCTCTTAATCAAAGCGACGATGACGGTGTACAAAGGGAAATACAGCGGAGAAATAAAAGTAGTTTTCGTATTTGTTTCACTTCTCTATCTATTTGTAGCTTACTGACTTCCTCGTGTAGGATTTCAAAATGGGCATTTCAAACTAATGGGCATTTCAAAATTCAGTTTAACGAGAAAAAATCCTGAATTTACTCTATTAAATGGAAAAACTATCTAACAGAATAGACAAGCGACAAAGAATTCACGAACAATTCCATCATCATCATCGCTATCTTTAAGGAGCCATCTGTTTTGATTGCAGGGCGATGAAAGAAAAAACAAAAACCAGATGTAGTGAGCGTATAGATAGACAGGTAGTAAGGCAGGTAGACTCGCGCGGTGGATGGGAGTATGGGTTGGTGGTCGGCAAAGGATTAAAAGTCATTTCCAGCGACGCAGTGAAACTTTTACTTCGGTCTCTGTATTTGCTCTTGCTAATTAAAAGGGAAAATCTAATTATGAAAGATAAACGCGCTTTGGAAGCTTTGCCTATTTATCTTCGCTCTCAAATGGAAGGAAGGAAGGAAGGAAGCAAAGCAACGACGGTTCCACCAAATCAGTCGCACCCGCCTTCCGCTCCCATCACCCATTGCCGCCGAAGCCCAATTCTCTACCGTACTCTATTGTATGTATATACTTACACCAATTATTGTATATCTACTTCTTCTCTTCGTCCCTTAATCCCTCTTCACGGCACACTCTAATACGCCGTCGTTTAATGATTTCTTGAAATCTGCACAAGGAGAATTTTTCATTTCAAGATAAATTTGACGACGGCAATTCAAACAAAAAGAAAAGTTTTAAGAGACGAAATGAAATCATTTCTCATTAGCCGTTCCTCTGCTCACGAGTTCTCCTGGGTTAATGAGAATTTGAAATCTGGATTCAAGGAGAACCGCTTTTTTTTTTTTTGAGAAAAATTTCAAGAATATCTCGTTTCGTCCTTTGATGGGTCTCTTGACTCGCTTCGGACAGGGAACCTGCACAAAAACCGTCGGACTTGGACGAACAAGGAAAACTGAGAGGAGGACGAGAGACGAATGACGCAGCCTCCAGATTGCTTCGCGAAAAAAGGACATCTTTTTGGGGGGCATTTTTTTACATAATTGTTTAAAAATTTCTATTATTAAATAGCGGAAGAATGGAGCTACAGTACTTACTGTTTCTACATTGTCCGTCTGGTTCCTTCATATTTTTCTACATTTTTTGTAGTAAAAGGTTGAAATTCGGAATATACAAGGATTGTTCAATAGAAACACGTTTAGAGGCTTGGTAGCAATGTTTTATTCAAAGAATTTAGAGACCCGTTGATGCACTAATTTATATATTCCCATCTGGTAAAATTCCTGCGTTTGTTAAAAACTCTACGTCAGCATCGGAATTGAACCGCCGTCAAATTCGCCGTCGAAATTGAATTTTCAGAATGTTCCCTAACGTTAATGCGCCTAATGGCGCGTAAAGCAATTTCTAGCTGTCTCATATTTTCATCTGATATTGCAACCCATACTGACAGAGCCAAATCTTTGGTATATTCCATTCCTTGTCAAAATTTCTTGTACCATTCAACTACTGCCGTATGAGAATAACTATGGTCGCCGTATACAACTCTCATTCTCATAAAATTTTCCACTAGCTAACGCCCTTCATCAGCCAAATATTTAAAAAGAGCACACAGATTATCTTGTGGCGGATTGCTTACCTTCCAACTTAATTACAACGTAAACCATAAATTTCGGAGCCTCAGCTCACTTACCTTGTAGATCTCCATTTGCCCCGATGATGAAGTTATTTCGAAACGCATTGGCTGTATTAAATATCTACAGTTTTGCTATTCCCGGACCTGTTTATTTTTGGATTAATTACAACTTTTAGAAAGATGCAAACACCTATTTTTGTATGGCACAGGTGTAATGCTATGTTCGCACTACGCCTTAATCACGGTTAACTCTTGATCACGATCAAGCAAAACTGCGGCCTGCTTCGTTTACCTAACAGCGTTTACAGCCCGGTTAGAGTCGTTAACTAACCGCGTTTCAGAAACCCGGCTACTGACGTCATATCCCGGTTAGCACCAAGGAACAGGAAAATAAAACATGGCGGTTAAGAAAGCGCAGCAGCGAGTGGTCTGATGAGGAAACCAAAGCTCTTATGTACGTTTGGGGAGAAATATTTTCACACTTGAGAAAGGCTAAACGTAACTGTCACGTGTACGAGCACATATCTAAGGTTCTGCTCCATTCATCGTAATTTCGCCAACGGCATCATTTGACACCCGCGGAAGCCATCTGCTACCCTCCTCACCCTCATCGCCATCTATTGATGCATTTGTGAGAAATAAGTCATAGAAAACATCATTTCGCTTGGTAACGGTCATTTCCCATAAATGCAGTGCGAACGGAAAGTGCTTGATTAACTAACCACGATTAAGTAACCACAGTCTACTGACGTGATAACTCACAGTGCGAACAGTGTTTAATTATTTAAGTTATACTATGTAAATAGACACTTGCTTTCCATTGTCTAGGCGATACCTTCGCGGCTGCGCAGTCCAAACATGTTTTACACACTTTTATTGAACTTCACTTGTTCGTGTGTTTGTGCGCAAATTTTGTAATCAGTATTTTCCCCACTTCCTGCAGCTCTGTAACTTTTCCCAACGGTGTCTTATCGATGATAATGCATGTTTCAATCGTTAGTTTCACTAGTCTTTCATTTATTCTTAAGTTATTATTTAATATGTATACACCTTCTAAAAAGAAAGCCTATGCACTGAAAATTCATACATTGTTACATCATCATAAAAAGGCATTGTTAATCGTATTTCTACCAATAATAAGTCTTAAATTTGGCCGCTTCATGATGATGCAACAATGTATACAGTTTTTGTCCACAGGCCTTCTCTCCAGAAGGTGATGACTGGGCAGACTTCCAAGTTATTAGTTTTATTTAGTTTTATAGTTATCATATAAAAGCTTATTTGTTTTTAAATAAAGACTAAAAAGAATAAAATATATAAAATAAAAATTTTAAAGCACACACTTTCACCTTAAAAAGTGCAGTAAAAAGTAAAAAAATCTAATTTTTTTTTTTTTTAAAAAAGGTAAAAGTGTGGTGGCGTGTACTATTTTCCTAATGTTAAACGCGCCAACACACTTTTACCTTTTTTTTTAAAATTAGATTTTTTACGAACTATCAACTGATCACCACCTTGTTGTCTGCACTTTGCGGTTCTCTGAATCCATGCCAACCAAGAGAAATACTAGGTTCAGACAAACTTGGCGCATCAAATGGGAGGCATTGGAGGATAGAGCTATGAGGAAGACCTTTGCAGATAACATATCTTCAAGTTTCAAAGAACTACCCAGTGATCGTGGTACTGTTGAAGAGGAGTGGCAGTTGTTTAAAACTGCTGTGATTACTTCGGCTGCACTATGCTGTGGTCGTAAGCGGCTGAGTGTGGCGCAGGGCGGTGAGAAAAGGAGTGCATGGTGGAACGGTGAAGTCCAAGAAGCTGTCAAGGCAAAGAAGGAAGCCTATTTGCTATGGCTTGCAAATAAGTCAACTTCGATTCGAGTGCGGTACACTGAGGCGCGAAAAGCAGCAGCAAAGACGGTATCAACAGCTAAAGCCAGGGCCTGGGAGAAGTTCGGGGAGAAATTGGAGGCAGACTATGGTTCGGCAAACAAGGTGTTCTGGCAGACCGTGCGCCGCCTCCGTGGAAAGAAGTCTCTTTCATCACAAACTGTTAAGAGTTCAGATGGGAGGCTTCTGAAAACGGAGGAGAGCGTATTGCATAGGTGGAAGGAATACTTTGCATCTCTTCTTAATCCTGTGACAGCAACAACTGAGGCATATGAGGTGCACCTTGGAGCGGAGAATAGTCACGGTAGTATCACTGAAACAGAAGTCAGATGGGCAATTAAGTCCCTGAAGACTGGCAAAGCTGCAGGTGATGATGAAATCCGGTCCGAGATGTTAAAGGCCTTAAATCAGGATGGTATCCTGTGGCTGACTCGAGTGCGTCAGGTTGCTTGGATATCTGGACAGGCCCCTAAGCAATGGCAGACAGGAATTGTGATCCCTATTCTTCAAAAAGCGAGATCAGAGAGATTGCAACAACTATCGAGGCATCTCTTTGCTCAGCATTCCTGGGAAAGTGTACGCTAAGTGTCTGGAGAAGACAAGTCGGGAAATAGTCGACTCCAAACTGTCGGGGGAGCAGTGTGGTTTCCGACCTGGCCGAAGCACGACGGATCACATCTTTGCTCTAAGGCAAATCTTTGAGAAATCCTGTATCTTTGAGGCAAATCTTTGAGAAATTCAAGTATCTTGGGATTGCATTCACGAGTGATGGACGGCAGGAAAAAGAATTGGATGCTCGGATCGGTGCAGCAAGCTGTGTTAGACGTGAACTGTGGCGATCCGTGGTAACGAAATGTGAGCTGGGTGACAAAGCCAAGCTCTCCGTCTTCAAATCTATCTTTGTCCCTATTCTCACCTATGGTCATGAGGCTTGGGTAATGACCGAAAGAGTGCGATCGCGGGTACATTCGGCCGAAATGAGATTTCTGAGAGGTGTGGCACGTGTTACCCTACTAGATAAGAGTGCACAGCAAGCACAATAAGGGAATCTTTAGGTGTTGAGCCGCTACTTCTCTGCATTGAGAGATCTCAGTTGCGCTGGCATGGCCACGTGATACAGATGCCGCAAACTAGTCTTCCTAGGCAGTTGTTATTTTCCAAGCCAGTGGGTAAGAGACCAAGGGGTCGGCCTAGAACCAGGTGGCTAGACTACATGGAGAATCTGGGTTCGAGTCGCTTGGATATTATCAGGGAGGACATGCGCCTGATGGCGGAAGATCGCGATCGCTGGAGATCCTCCATAGGGCTGCTGCCCCCGCGACCCTAACGGATAAGCGGGTTTGAAAAGTAAGTAAGTAGATTTTTTTTACTTTTTAAGGTGAAAGTATTGGGTGCTTTACAATTTTTATTTTATATATTTTTTTATAATACGATACTGTTTTGAAATTTATGAGGACGAATGTTTTGAGTACTTTTGTTCGTTTTCAACCGGTTTAATTTTGATACCATACTTGCGTGATAATACAAGCAAACACCTCATGTCCACAATATACAATCATTTTATTTTCAGATATACATACGAGAAGTTCGACCACCATGTGATTATCTTTCAGTGCGAGACAAGATGACCACAGGGTGATCGAAATGCGTGTATGTGGTAATAAAATTATCCTAAAACAAAAGGTGTTTTCTTGTGCAGTATTATCATGCTTATTCACAGCGTTTGATTGGTTTCTATTATACTTGCGTATTTTTCATTTTTGATGATTTGCAGTTTTTCTTCTATATTGTTTAAAATGGACATCAAAATAGGGTGGAGGTGTAAATTGAGAGACTTGAAGATGTAAATCCGTGATTCTATTTAGGATGTACTTTTTCTTATAATACTGTTTATGCAACTAATCGGTTTGTTTGTTGAACTGGACTGGAGTTGTTCCGCATTTTAATCCTTTGCCATTCAATGGATCGTCCTCGTTTGCCTGTCATTTGGCGAAAGTAATTGGAGTCGCCGGAAACTTGGCTCGGTCTCTATCTTATTGACGTTCGCTATTCCAGTGGGACACCAGACCAGCCAATCAATCATAACGTTTCCTGGTCATGCACAAGTGTCGCGTATTGTCCGTGTCGATGGTGACCAAGAAACTTTGTCTCCTTTCTTATTTTTCCTTTTGTCTTTTGTTTTGATTTTATAGTCTGATTATTTTTTTCCTCGTTGTCTTTTTCGAATAGACGAGGATAAGTGGCCCTGAGTGCCACGGATCTATGGCACCCATCGAACCACCAAGCCCTGCTTTGAGTCACAGGATCAAATTTGGGAAAGGAGGCCATTTAGTAAAAATGAAAGAAGGAACGAGAGGAAGGAAGCAAAATTAATTTCCGGCGCACATTTTCAAGGGGGCATCATTACACTCCGTCGTCGTTTCAAGGTGTAATGTCTACATGAAGGAGGAATCTCTCTCTATTTTATTTTCTAATTAAAAAATAATTTTTACATCCGAGAAGAAAGCGTATACTTCCTTAAAAGGGATTCTTCACATAGACGATACGAATTTTCAGTGGATTGATGCTGCCAAGTGTTTTCCTGGCGAATCGGAAATGGACGATGACGCGCTTGAAATCGAATGAAAGCAACAAAGTCAATCGATTGGCTCGAACGCATAAGCTCGCTACAATCCGACTTCGGACGTGGAGAAAGGTCCAGGCAAAGAGCGTCCTATATGCTACCTTTTGATTAAAAAAAAACAAAAAACAAAAAAAAATACGGCCTTCATCGGCGCCTCCAAATAAAGGCAAAAGTTGATGAAAATTAAAAAATTCAACGTTTCAAAATAAAAGAAACACAACAAATTCATAAAAAATGACAAGTTTATTATAATTAATTCACACTTAAGTAAAAAGAACCGTTTAACATTAATCTGGAATCATGAAGCCAAAAATTAGAATTTTTTAACAATTTACAAGACGAATAAGTTTTATGTAGTCTGGGACGAAAAACGCTACTTAGATGAGTACAAGAAATTTTTTCAACATCATTGCCTGTTAGTTTAGTATGCTAATATAGCAACACTATAGTATGCGGTTTTCTCGGAAGGTTGTTGCATTATACATGTAGTATACGGCATTAAACCGAAGAAAAACCTCAATTTTTCCGGTTTAATTGTTCTTATACACAGTTGGATGGTTCTTCAAAGTGTGCGCCATGATCATTACTATAGCCTTTACCAGGAGTGCAAGTAAGTTTCCGGGTTTCAGACATGGATGGCGCTAACGACACATGTAGCTCCTAATCTAGAGCTTTAATACAGTCGACATACAGTGTCATATCAATGAATTGTGAGCAGCACCCCTTCTAGGCACACGCATGGTTCGCCCCAACAACGATTACATATTGCAAAATTTGCATAACAGACTGAGAAAGCTTTAAAGCTGCTGCATCAAACGGCAGGTGCACTAGCCTCAAGATGGGCAAACGTCCGGATTTAACGGACATCCAAAAACGGATGATAATAGGCTATCGCAGCAAAGGTGGCACCATCTCCGAAACGGCGCAATTTGTGAACCGTTCACGGTCCGCTGTAGTGAAGGTGTACAAAGAGTGGACAGCAAGGACAGAAATCGCGTCCCATTACTGCAAAAGGTCACGAGCCATCGACCGACGGGGTGAGCGGCGCCTACGACGACTCGTAAAAGGTGACAGGAGAGCCACAGTCCATCAACTGATCACCAGATTCAACAGTGGTGCCAACAGACGTGTATCCGACATTACCGTCGAACGCACCCTGCTACGGATGGGTCTGAACAGTCGACGCATGGTTGCTGCACCCATGTTGACTAGAGGTCATCGTCAACGACGCCTAGACTTTGCACGTGAGCACCACCATTGGACTACAGACGAGTGGGCTAAGGTCGCCTTCTCCGACGAGTCAAGGTTTTTGCTCCATAAGATTGACGGGCGATGGCGAGTGCGTCGTGAACGCCATGAAAAGAGACTGCAGGAGGCTATTGTGGGCCAGAAACAGGCTGGTGGGGGTAGTGTGCATGTGTGGGGGATCTTCTGTTGGGAGCAGTTAGGTCCACTGATTCGTCTAGAGTGCAATTTGAATGCCTGTGGCTATCTGTCAATCGTAGCGGACCAGGTGCGCCCGTACATGCTCACGATGTTCCCCCAATGTGATGGTGTGTTCCAGCAGGACAAAGCACCCTGCCACAAGGCACGTCTCCTTCTGGATTGGTTCGAGGAACACTCTACTGACTTTCGAGTGCTCTCTTAGCCCGTTAATTCGCCGGACATCAATCCAACCGAACATCTGTGGGAGCACCTTGATCGTCATGTATGACAGCTGAACCCTCCACCTATGACTCTCGAAGCTCTGTGAACAGCGCTTCAAGCGGAATGGACTGCCATACCATCGGACACATATCGTGCACTTCTTGCGTCCATGCCACAACCCCTAGCAGCAGTTATAGCGGCGAAGGGTGGTTAGTCCCATTTTTAAGCGGGTGGTCATAATTCAGTGATATGACAGTGTACATGTCGGAAGTTGTGTTTCTTCATAGCGTGGACATCTACTAGTATTAACCAATAGCCAGTCGTAATACCAAGACATATCGCAACGCAAAAATTTTTCCAACAACGAAGATGTCGTCTTTTGTGCCAAACAAACAGCATTTGCGGGAAGCTTTGCTTTTCTGCTTCAACCTGGTTTGGCAAGGAACCCGTGTCTCAACATTTGAGTTATGATCTGATACACTTCTCAAGACTAGCAGCCATGCACCTGATGTATGGTGCAGCTGGGGGTAACAGCAGTTGTTTCAGACGACATCAGAGAAATGTCCGGAATCTTTGGCCGCATGCGGGAGTCCACGCTGCGCCGATACCATGCATGTGAGGCCATGGCTGGCTCACATTTTGAGCATCTTTTGTAAAGCTTCAGTGGATTCGCAATTCGTACTTACTTATGTGTTTTCATGTGCGCTCTGATTACTGCTCTCCCCTCCCCCTCCCTTTAATATTACCTTGGCAATGGTTGAGTTCCGACCCCTCACACATTATCAGAATCTGTTCACCTTCATACCTCCTACCTGTGTGTGAAGTTTGGATTATACCTTTTGAAACACCCCTGTATATCCATATCTAATCCACTTTGCCTATGCTTGCTATTCATCATGAAAATATGCACCTGGAGCACAATATTGTTGGATAATTGCAACCGAGCCGTCCGGTTACTTTTTTGAATAGAAAAATAGCGAAAATCCAATCCCATTTTTAATCCAGGATCCATCTATTCGAGCCCTGTTGTATCCGAGTTCCCTGCAAATTGCATGTGCGACTTGATAGATAGACCAAGCGGTAAAGGAAAGTAAAAGGCAAAGTGATGGTAGACCGCATACTCTAATACCATCTAAAATTATTCAATTCCTAACAACATTTATACTGCTTGTAAATTTTTTAGCTTCATGATTCAAACAAATTAAACAGAGACGGAAAAGTGTTTGTATATTCTCATTCACAGTTTCAGGTGAATGTCACGTATATTGTCATGAGTTAAATTGTTCTCTTATATATAAATTAATTATAATAACTCTGTCATCATTATTTTGTTAAAGTGTTAAATTTCTTAAGTTTTTATTATCATTGTTTACTTCACCATATGATTGGCATTCTGTCAAGCTAACAGTATTCGAGTTAAGAAAAAGAGAAAAAGGCTTCTCGTGAGATTCTGCGCCTCCTGCTCGTTGTTCCATCTACAATCGGAAGCATTCTTGTTTGTATCCTTTTTCAATCACAATGGAAAACAAAGCATATGAGAGGGTTCACAATATAACCTGGAAGCGCTGTGGTGGTATTGGAGGTGGTGGTGGCGGCAGTCATGATGATGAAGATGATGATGATGATGATGTTTCGTTTCCTCTCTACGCGTGCGCAATATAGAACCTACCGGTGTAAGCAGCTTAGTCTCGCTCGTTAGCTGAGCCCACTAAGCAGCTTCCGTCTTCCTTTTATTTCCTGAAACAATGAAAGGTCCAGATTTAGTTGTTGGCCTTGAGAGAGAAAGTGCGTCTGTACGTGTATGTGTGCGGGTGCCTGTGTATGTGTGCGTGTGTGTGTGTGTGCAAGAGTGTATGGAAGGAGGAGCGCGAGGAACGGGGTTTACTAGCGCGCGCAGCCTTTCAAATAGGCAAAAAACCCTTGCCATTCGTGAATATTTAATGAGGGTCGTAATTACAACACGGAGCCAACCAGAAATAGGAAATGAAACCTTAGAAGAAGATAAAGAACATGGGGGAAGGAGAGTTAAAAGGAATTGCTATCGTTGGCTCTTGAGAAACCTTTAGGTGCGGGGCGGGGGGGGGGGAGTTCCTTTCTCTCTCTCTCTCTCTCTCTCTCTCTACGTTCTCCTTTTCCTTCTCGTAACGTTCTTGCGCGAGCCAGTGAACGGGGCAATTATATGCAATTCGGCCGCGGGTTAGAAGAGGTTTACTGCCGTGGGTGGGTGTAGCGAGGGTTAATAGAGGCCCACCCTTGCTGTTGACTTCAAATTCCCAACCAACCAACGGCCGCCGCCTCTTCGTTCGTCCGTCTCAAACCTAAACGAGGGTTAATAGCCCCTTTCCTTCTCTCAGACGAAAATGTTTCTCTCCCTACCCCTCGGCTAAGTTTCCATTTCCCATCAAGTGAAGTTCATCATCTGGTGGGAGGAAGAAAGAGAGAGAGAGACTTTTGGGGGTTCTACTTTCTTTGTTAGCTAAAAAAGCGAGAGTAAAAAAGAGAGAGATGGGCGCGTTCAAAACTTCGCTTTCGTTGCTTCGATGTCATTTGTTTCCGTTTGTCCTTCCAGATTACTTTCTTCGTCATGGCTCTTCATCCCTCCACTTTTCTTTTGCAATTTACACTTCGAATCTTTTCAGGATACCCCCTTCCCTTAAAGTGTTTAATCGAAAAAGATTTGAGACACTGAGAAAATGTATACCTTCTCAAGACTTTATCGTAAATAACAACTCCGTCGAAACGCTATGACCAATTCTTTTCTCTTTTTATTCGCCTTGACTACTGTCAAGTTCTTATTTTTCCTTGTGCAGATGGTCGCCAACTTACGACCCATGTCATCTTAGCTGTCACCTGTGGCCTTGCTCAAAAAGCACTTTAATTATCTTCCTTGTGATATTTTCCCCCTGTCTTAATAGCCAGGAGATTTTCCTGATTTTTTTCCTGTTCTTGCTTAATTTTAACGTTTTATATGTTGCTCTTGCGTTTAGAAGTCAAGGCCCTTTTTCAAATCGTTGCTTGCAGCAATTTTCAGACCACCCCCAAAGAAACTGTGGATAATACCGATGACAAAAATCTCTTGTCCCCTGTGCAGTGCGCATATTTTAACCATATTGTGGTCATCATTCACCACGCAATGCAGGAATTCTATTGAATAATGGGAGGCTAGAAGTAAAGTAAAGCGTGATTTGCAACTTCAAATAATTAAATTTATAAATAAAAAAAAATAACGAAAGGAAAAATTTCCGAGACCTGGATTCAAATCAGGAACTACGTGTATCTAGTTCGTTATTTCTATCAACTGGACCACCGCGGACACAGACGCAGCACGGCTGTCTTCAAGTGTCCTAAAGACTGATAAGCATGCAGGTCTCGAAAATTTTCCTTTCGTTTTTCATACAATTCAATTAATGCGTCTTTGGTTAGTACACGTTTCCTTTCGAATATATAGTTTCTTGATGAGGTTGTTAGAGGTTTTGCTTAAAAAGAACTGTTCAATAGAAACGCGTTTGGACTTTGCAGCTGCGAAGATAACGGAAAGCAGTTGTTTCTATGCGTTGTTTTAAGTACTAGTGAGCAGGCATCTATCACAGATATTAGCTATTTGCTTCTTCCAAAGATAATCTGCGTGTTGTTATTCAATTTTTAGCTGCTGAAGGGCGTCAGCCAATGGAAATACAAGGGACTATCAAAAAGTTCCCGGAATTGTAGTCTGGCCGGTGAACGAAATTCACGCAGACCGGTCGCATCCCCAGTTCTTCAACCAAGATCGCCTGAGCGGACCGAAAGAAATGTTCATTTCTGAAGCCACTTCGTTGATGATTATCTCCGATCAGTACGCACCAAATCCAGCACTTTTGCGACTTCTTAAGATTGCCTGGAGGTTATTGGTCTTCCCGACCGCGGCTCATCTTTGAGACTGTCCTGGCCCGCCTTAAACCGGTTGAACCAATCAAACACAGCTGATTTCTTAAGGGCACAATCCCCCTGCGCCTGTTTCAGTGCTTGCAGTGTCTCCGTAGCACTTTTTCCAAGCTCGAACATGAACTTGATGTTTGCTCTCTGCTCAATCTGTGACATCGCGCCAACGTGTGTTACACCCTCTTACAAGCACGCGCTACAGCTCCCGAATGATACGTCCGAACACGATGCAACCACACGTGCGCGCGCTTGGGATGTAGAGGGCGCCGATTACCGAGCGGCGTTTTCCAGACTTACGATGCTCACCGGCCAGATTATAATTCCGGGAACATTTTGATAGTCCCTTGTATTTACGAGAATGAAAGCTAAACACGGCAACCATAGTTATTCTGATACGGCAGCAGTTGAATGATGCAAAAAATCTCGACAAGGAAGGGGCTCCACAAAAGATTTGGCTCGTATTGCAGATTGTTATTAATAAATTTCCATTTTCTTTCTCTTGTGATTACCCTTTTATATGGCAACCGTGATTCTGCAGTAGTGCATGGAAACGTAGATCTTGGGCCGAACTGAAGATCTCAGAAAGAGAAGAGAATTCAACCTCCGACCAGCCACTGTACAGTAACTTTTGAATCACTCTCAATTCTATTGAATATGTATACAATTTAAACTTATATGAGTAAAATAGTGAGAGTGACACCTGGCTGTAAAAAAATAATATGCATATACTCGCTCACGCTTTTGGGTGCAGTAACATAAAATCTATTACTATTATTAATATTATTGATCGTCGTCGTAAGTACGAGCGGACATAAGTCGGCAACCGCCTGTAAAAGTTTCATTGTATAAAATTTCCTTCTCGAATGTCATAAGTGGAGAGCAGAGAGACAGTTGCGCAATTTCTTTTTTTTTGGCATCTCACAAAATATGACGAATCGAAAGAAAGTTAGAATGAGCTGCCTTTGTGATGCATGTTTAATCGAAACCAATCTATTAAAAAACTGTTTATTATTTAAAAGAAAGAGATGACAAATATCTAGAAATGTTGCTAATAGAATCGCTTCATCTTCAGCTTTATTCATTTGATCAATGATATGCTTTCTCCCTCCAACTCCATCCCAGAAATTCCATAGTTGAATAGAATAGAAATTGGATTGCAGCCATAAACTTTTCACTTTTATTTTTTCATTTTTAATGGCGTTAACTCGTAAACAAACCTATGAGCCATGGTGGCTGTGTAGATGATAATTTTAATTTTATGTTTGCAGGTGGATGCTTAAAGAGCACATACGTAGAAGGTGTGGAGGTAGGGGAGGGGGGGGGTGACGATGGGGAGGTGGTAGTAGTAGATGAGGTTGAGGGTTTAAATGAGTTTCGTGGAATGGAGCTGTCTCCCCTCCCAAAGCCGATAATGTTAGATGAAGTTGGAAGGAAACCGGGCTTGATGGTTGTTTAAGTCCCAGTTGACGTTTCAGGTTTCCTGTGTCTCCATCAAGCGAGCGCAGCCGACTCCACTTCTCCGTTTGGATTAATTAGCAGCACTTATTCCCCTGTGAAAGAGAGGCGCTTTGCTTTTGACCCGGATGACAGGAAGGTTTGAACTTCCGCTGGACGACAAGCTAGACAACTTCAGGATAACCGGAAGTACTTCCATTTTCGGTGAAATAAAAGAAGCCACCACTCTGATGGCACTCCGGCTAACGGTAGGCATTAAGGCGCGCGAGCCCCCTCTTCCTTCCTCTCTTCTGATTGGTCGGTGAGGTGCTGGCTGGCCTAACGCAAAAATTAACCCCTCAAAAACAGCCACGACGTTTGGTCGGTTGAAAATGACGCCTTCGCTCCATCGGCCTTGTTTTTTTGCAATCGAGTCAACAGGGTGATGGATGCCTTTAAGGTCTCGTGGGCTATATGTATGTGTGCGCGTGTGCGTGTGTGATATGTGTTTTTTATATGTATTACCATGGTTCGCTTTAAGCGCTTTTTTTTTTTTTATTTTACCTCCTTTTGCCCCCCCCCCCCCCCTTTCCCTCTCCCTCCAATGACTCTATGCATAATGAATGGACGGTCGGAAACGTGTAACAAATACAGTGTTGCGTAGATTTTAGTTGAACAAACGTGTTTGCACTGGAAGCGGAGTTTCATTTTGATAAAAACAGATTTGGTCAACACGGGAATTCAAACAAGAGAGCGCGCGTGAGGGTGCTTCAAAAAGGTCCACTCGGCAATCGATGACCCGTGTTGACGGCGGATTCTCTTGTTTGTTGGTTTTGGTTTTAGGCCTTCTTTATTTACATTCCTCTTTCCGTTCCTCTTGTAGCCCCTTGTGAAGGACCCCACCTCACAACCTACCTTTCTCTCTCTCTCTCTCTCAATCGCAATCTGCTCGTGAAAGCACCCCGTTCAAAACGCTTTGAAGTTACAACACACACATACACACACGCACACACACCCGTGAAAATAGCAACACGAGGCGGTGATCAATAATTCAGCGGGTATTACTTTGTATTTGAAACTCCCGGTGAAAGAACGACGAGAGTAGCAGGCACGTGAATTTTTGATGGTCGCCTCCTTCCCACACCCGTCTCTAATGGGTTGCTTATTTTGGCGCGTTCGATTTAATTACTCCGACCTAAGCACCTCTCTACGGAACGAGGTTGGATTGGGTCGGGGCGGCGGCCATTTTCTTTCTCGGATGCACGCGGTCGCCGCCATCTTGAAGGTGGTAACGGTTTTTAATTGGGCAGAACCGTTTATTGTGAAACTCGGTCGTGAACCCCGTTGGCGTTTCGCGTTTTCTAATTTTGTAGATAATGGGCCCGAGGTAAACGGTGTCACTCCATCGACCGACAGCGCTTTTCGCTCACCTTTGCTCACCTATGCGCCTCTGTCGGCTTCACCTTTTTGGTCCCTTCTTCTTCGTCGAACCGAGTTGGCCAACTCCCTGAAGCCGGAGTCAGGCGACTAATCTAAGGGAGACGCAGAATGTAAATCGAGTTAGGAACGGTGAGGCCCGTGTAGAAGGAAGAAATGAAAAGAAAAAAAAAAATGAAAAGAGGAGACGGCGACTTTGCTTATCTCGGAGGATTGGTCTGGACTGCTCGACTGTTTGGCTCCGTTGCTCAGGTTCTGGTGAGGGGGCAATTAAGCGAAAACGATCCAGAAATCCCTTTCCCCATATACATTTCCTCTGTCATTAGTCAACTCCACAACACGGCATCTTCATTCCACCCACATGTTTCGAGCCACCTTTGACTCTAATATGACTTGTTAATATCTAACTAAAGCACCAGTTGCATTCATGTGGGAAAAATTAAATCAAATCCTATCACTTGGGACTTTTATTTTTTTTGCTTTGATAAACAATAGGCTCTATCCGAAACGTCAGCCTTTTTCAGAGTCCAATTTTGTCATCCACGTAGAAACTGATCATGACAATAAAAATACAAAAACTCTTATCTCATTACTACATTATATTACATTTTAATTTGCTCATCTAACCCCAAAATCAAATTCGAACGTCTTGCTCTAAAAAGAAATACGAACTGCAGTTACCGCTATGAGAAGTACGTACTTATTGAGTACCTCTTATGGGAATATGTGGTCAATGTCGATAAGGCTCGTCGAAATTGACGCTCGAAGTGATTGCGACAAGTTTTTTTTATCGAACAACCACGTAATGAATGTGTTTATTTCAAAGTGTTACAAGATACCAAATCTTCACCTACGCTTTTAATTCGATAATGAAATGGCCAAAATCAAGGAACTATCTAGAGCCCTAAAGACTTCATCCCAATCATGCCATTTCACAAAGGACTGCAACTTATAGATTCATCAAGAAATTTAACATGGAATCCCCGCAGATGATATTCACTTCTAGAACCCAGACTATCCGATTTAATTCATTCAACGTACAAAATGCCCTACAATTTAGATAAAAAATTCAAATAATAGGGTACATAAAGCTGTGTATACCGTTAAAATTTGAACGAATTCCAACGAGTAGTTTCAGAGTTACGCACTCAACATCGTAACACGTGCTCACATGTGAGTACTAATCACCACGTGTTACGATCTTGACTACGTAACTCGGAAACTACTCGTTGGCATTCGAACAAATTTTAACGGTAGTCACAATTTTATGTACGCTATTACTCTTCCAAGCTTCATCATCCTGTATGTTGTAGAAAGTGAGTTATTAACTTGTTGATCTTAGTGGCGGCATTTTTATCTCAGTTAACGTTCAAATTCGGACCCATGTTCATACAGGGTGAATTAGTCAATTTCTGACCATTTCACTCGAATGACGTGCATTAGGGATAAACAACTGAAAGAATATGAGCGCCATATCGAATTTCTAAATAGTTGGAGTTTGTATTGTTGCAACAGCGCTGCATGAAAATCGTATTGTTGAAAAATGGCGCCCGCTTTATCAACAGAGCAGAAATGCAAGGTTGTCGAATGGTATTTCGAGACAAAATCACCTGTAACCGTGCAAAGAAAGTTCCGGAAGGAGTATAAGTGTCGAGAAGCACCAGACTGGCAAGCAATCATGGATTTTGTCAAGCAATTTCGTGCCACTGGATGTGTTAAAGGCAAGAAAAAAGGCGGGAGCGAAGCTCGTGTTCGAAAATGTTCGCACAAGGTTGGTCAATTCCCCTACCAAAAAATCTGTTCGCCGTCTATCCATTGAAGAGGGAAGGGCTGTCGTATACCACTTGAGAAAGGATTTCCACCTGTTCCCGTATAAGATCCATGTTTATCAGGAGTTAACAGACACTGGAAGACAGAAGCGACAACAATTTGCGATGGAGTTTGGAACAGAAATGGAAGCCAATCAGGACATTGTGGACAACCTGTGGGTGTCAGATGAGGCCTTCTTCCATCTGTCAGGTGACGTTCGTTTTTGGGGTTCCCAGCACCCTCATGAGATCCATAAGTCACCTCTTCATCCACGAAAGGTTATGGCTTGGTGCGCAATTTCCAAAAGGTCCGTTCTTTTTTGAGGGCACCGTAACGTCACAGGCTTACCTTAACATATTGGAAACCTTCTTCATCCCCGAGCTGCGAAGGAGGCGTATACCGCTTCGACATCAATGCTTTCAACAGGATGGGGCTAGGCCTCACACAACTAATGAAGTGCTGGACTTTCTCAATCAGAAATTCGGAAATCGTGTCATTTCAAACAGGGGGTGGCTTTCTTTGGCCCCCTACGAGTCCTGACCTAAACCCATGTGATTTTTATCTCTGGGGGTTCCTTAAAGACAGTGTGTTCACTACAGCACCAAGGACCCTAGACCAGCTGCGACAAAGCATCGTCGACTGCTGCACCCTTGTGGATGCAGAAATCCTGGATAGAGTTATGAACAACTTCACCATTCGGCTGCGAGCAGTTCAAAACGTTCGTGGTGGCCACATTGAGAATATCATCAAGACTTTTCCACGGGAATATAAACTCCGAACTGCCTGAAATATCATACTGAAATGCTAAGTTTGTAAACATTAATGGGTCAATAAATCATAGTACTGAAATGGTCAGAAATTGACTGAATCACCTTGTATGAAATGTTTGCTTAGAATCATCCATACTACCTCCCCTAAAAGTCTGTGACAGAGTTTCAGACTCACCCTGTATAGTCTGCAGATCGGACCTTGGTCCCCCGTTTTAACCTACTTCTGCGCATGAGATCATCGATTGTCTTTCAAGGGTCTTTGCTTAGCAACCACATTCTTTGAAGGCAAAAAAATATTTTTTATATATTAATAACAATATAAAAGTTAAGAATGTATATATAGGTTGGTTATAATAAATCAATATAAGCGAAAAAAATGATTAAATACAAAACTGTCAAACGACAGAAAACAAGGAAAAAATACGACAAAGAAAAACTCGCAAAGAAACCCACAATTGTACGTGACCGTACAGTTGTCCTTTAATAATAAAACAAGCTCCTGGATGCTTTTTTTTTTTTTTTTTTTTAGTCGGTTTAAAAGAAAACCTCTACCGCAAAAGTAGCTCTCAGCGCATTGCCTTCTCTCCTGGACTGTTTAAGGAATGCATTTCCCGTCAAATGTTGGATTTAATCCTTGTTTATAGTCCAAAGATTCATTTCAGTCCGCGTAGTTAACGTGCCATTAAAGCCTGGCATCCCTCGTTGGGTGAAACTTTGTTCGTTGACGTACGACGCTTAGATTGCTGTAGTCGGATAGAGGAGCAAATGGTAAATCGAGAAGCCAACTTAAAAAGGTGCCTTTAAAAATTTTAAAAGGAGGCATTCAAAAAAATGAGAGAGAGAGAGAGAGAGAGAGAGAGAGAGAGAGAGAGAGAGAGAG